>JAHLJT010000631.1:178193491-178236099 GCA_031308135.1 Acheta domesticus | reverse complement strand
TTTTTCACGGTATCACTGTATTTCCAATAATAGTATTCTACTGAACCAAGATATTGCCGGGATTTTTTCCACTCGTGTATTATGGATTAATAGCATTTCAAAATTTTCAGACATCACCGATCGGAAGTGTCATTTACGTGTAAGAATGATATGATAAACCTTTGTCATTCATCTTTCCTGTTTATGATAAATTAAATTTAGTTGCAATGAATTCATGCTTTTGATTATACTTGAATTGGTTTTAACGTTGCGCAAATTCATTGGGTTCTAGTACAGGCTAATGGAAAAATATTAATTCTTTACGAACCACAGTTGTAACAAGACTAAATGTCAGTTACACAGCAACAAGTAATACAAATTAAAGGGCCTGTAATACTTCCCCTCTGAAGTCATTTTTCAAGAAAAATTATTCCGGAATATTAAGGAGGTCCCTTAGACATTGTTCTACATCGACATTAACATAAACAGTTATTTACTCTGTAGTTAATGAAATTCTATCGAGTTCCAATTTTTGCGATGTGTTTAATAACTGTGTTCAAGTAAATTAATTTCCTTTAAACTAGTATGTTACGTTCGTATATTGTGAGCTCTTGCTGTGCCAAATTCACCTGCACTATCACAGTACTACAATTCGTTTGCAATATTCATTAAATATTTTTATTTTCACTTCCGTAAATTTACAATTTTTTTTGCAAATGGTATCAAAAATAACCGAAAAGTATTATCCTTTTAAAATGTTAGGCAAGTTTAATTTTTTTTCTTGTAAGTCTGTATTAACTTTGACTATCGTTCAGAATTTTAATTGTTTAGTATGATCGTTCAATTTCTTCTGATATATTTGACTTGTCTTAGTGATGAAGTCGTAAAGCTGAGTTATCTAGAAGATTTTTGTAAAGCGTTTAGTTCGTTACAAACCGTGAGATGCTACAGAGGCTTCTTAAACTTTTAGTTTGGAATCAACGAGCATTTCTAGATTAATTTGCTGGCAAACCCTCATTTATCAATACAATAAGTCCTAGTTGGTTTTTATAATTTTCTTAAATAAGTGTTGAAGAACAAAGTTTTGACCTCTGGTTGATGCCCAGTACAATTACTATATTTTATATTTTTTCTCTTAGTTTTGATAAACGTTTTCTAGTTAGTGTTTCTCAAAGAAATATAGCTCAAGATATTTACGTTTCATATTCGGTGAGTTCTTTATTATATAATCTTATATTTGAACACTAATCTTTTCTTAATAAAGAAGTGATATGTGGCAGTTTTGCAGCATTAACCTGTGTCAGCTATTGATGTGGACATTCTTCGGTTTTATCCAGATAGTCTCGAAGATGCGAAGTACTGATAGGATCATCATTAATGGCTAGAATAACGAAGGCGGCAATTGTGTGTGTTCGTTTCAGGCAATTGGCAAATCGGAAGTAAATATAATACATGAAATGTTATGAAATACAAATGTAAAACATTATTTTTCAAGGTTATTTGATTTCAAGACTGTTTTTCTGAAATTCTCAATATAATTCATGAATCTCAAAGCAATGAGTCTTCGCTGTAAAAATGTATCTTGTAAATTTCCAAAGTGCTCGTGATATTATCTACGAAAATTCGTTATCAATACTAGAGTCAGAAGATTGCTGCTTTCTTTATTTCTTGATGAGAGCAAGTAGGTAATCCATAAATCTAAACCATTCTAGGTAATTTGAAAGTTTCTATGCAAGTTCCGTTTTGATAAAATAATACTCAATTTTTAATATAATCGCCTTTTTATAAAAAAAACGACAAATAAGTGTATTTTGTTGAATTAGTTGCTTCTAGTAGAATTTTAAGTTAAAGTTAATATTTGAAAGTAATTGAATTGACTTTACTGTCAATGATGGCAGAAAGACTGCAGGGATCAAAGGATGTCACTGCAGAGCCTCTGACTGAGAGGTGTCAGTAGCGACTGGCAGTGAAAGGATTTTCGACACTTGCCAGGAAGTTGGACCGAATTCAGACGCTATCTGGAGAAGAATTATAGCGATAGACTACTCTGAATGATAGTTTTCCGTGGTTTCTCCGATCGACGCCAGGTGAATGCCGGAGCACTACCTTTCCGCGCGCGATCTTTCCGTTCTCTTCCTTGTCCTGTCCTCACCTCTAGCGTACATACACTCACACTTACATTTCCGTACACTACCAAATATGTCGGGAGACCAGTCGAAATGTAGAGCTTACATGTACGAGACTAATGACCTTAATAGCTGACGCCCCCGTAATCACTAATTAAATAAATCCATTTTCGTTTTTATTGTTTTACGGATTAATACGCTATTCAGTCGTTTCTCTTTCATGTTGCCAAATATTGAGTTTCATTTTTCCTATGACGCATGGTATCAGAAACCGTTGAATCCTATATTGAAATATGTATAAGGGTAAATCCGTTCATTTTTCCTTGCTGACAAACTGGGTTCCGTGGAAATTCCTCCCTTTGGAAATAAGCTCGTCATTTTCACATGTTTTTGCGGATAGTCATAGGTTATTTCTCTTGGGTATCGTTACATTTACCCAACACACGGTTCTGCAAGTGTTCCCATCATCATGGTTTTTAATGCTCAGTCACAAAATGGTAATTTAATTTGCTAGTATTCAGTTTGCTTCTGTTTTGATGATGGAAGGATTCGGATACTTTACAACTGTAGATAAATTCATATCTGTAATGTTTTCATAGTTAATGTAAAGTATTAGCATAAGATAAAGTATTGCCTATACATTTGCATCAGATATTGGGAACTGCACATTGCCTATGCATTGCCACCAAATATTGGTGCCAATGGAAACCGACACCTCGTGCGATCTCCCACCGGCAGACGTTGGTTGCGAGGGTCTCGGTTAACAACCTCGAGCAGTGTGGGTCGGCGAGCTTTTGTTTGTAATTGAATATGAAAACAGCGATGTGAAATACCAGATGTTGACATGAAGGCATAGTGGGCAGTTAAATTAAACTATGATACTTTGAAAATATATGAATTCATGTAGAAAATTGAAATTCCAGTATTAGAGAAGGAGACTAACTAGTATTTCTGGTCTTTCCTCAAAATGTGTTCAGAATTTCCTCAAAATGTCTTCAGAATTTCCTCAAAATGTCTTCAGAATTTCCTCAAATGTCTTCAGAATTTCCTCAAAATGTCTTCCGAATTTCCTCAAAATGTCTTCAGAATTTCCTCAAAATGTCTTCCGAATTTCCTCAAAATGTCTTCCAAATTTCCTCAAAATGTCTTCCGAATTTCCTCAAAATGTCTTCCGAATTTCCTCAAAATGTCTTCCGAATTCCTCAAAATGTCTTCCGAATTTCCTCAAAATGTCTTCCGAATTTCCTCAAAATGTCTTCAGAATTTCCTCAAAATGTCTTCAGAATTTCTTCAAAATGTCTTCAGAATTCCTCAAAATGTCTTCAGAATTTCTTCAAACTGTCTTCAGAATTTCCTCAAAATGTCTTCAATACATATTTTCCTCATATATATTTTTGTTATATATAAATGTCCTCAATATATATTTTTTCAGATTTTTATTAATGAATCTCTAAATATCCTTCTTAAATATTTTCTCGAAACTCATATCGAGTAAACTAAGCTTGTAATTACAATGCAAGTCGTATTTTATTACAACCTCTGAATGCCCGAAAATTGGAAAAGTTAAATATTTTCGAACCAGTTCCACATATTTGTTTTAAAATCACAAGATTAATTTCTTAAACCAATGCATTCTTCAATATTATATCTTAAAATTATATCCATTACAGTTCAACACAGTAGTGAACTTCCAAAACCATTTTCTTAAAATACAAATATTGTCAAAATTCTCACCAAAATTGCCCATACTGCACCTCTACAAGAAAGCAGGAAAAGAAAACAAAACACTGTCGTCGAGAACGTAGCATCCGTCGTTTAATATTGTTCTAGAATCCAGGACGTGTGTCTTATCACATATCAATTAGGATTAAGATACCGACCATTAGAAGGGTGTGAGTGAATGAATGAGTGAGTGCGTGAGAAATTGAGTGCGCGAGCGAATGAGTGCGCGAGTGAATGAGTGCGCGAGTGAATGAGTGCGCGAGTAAATCAGTGCGCGAGTGAATGAGTGAATCATGGAGTATGAAAATGTGTAATTGAGAAAAAGAGCGAGTGAGTGCGAAAAAAATGATTCAGTCTCAGTACGTTTATTCATTTGATATAAAACACGAAGCAGAACATAGCTGCGTTAGCAAGATAAGTCTAGTACTGGAGCAATCAAGTATGGTTCTGATGAGATTAGGCAGCTCAGGGCGCTGCTCAGTCGCCAGCCGTGCATTTGGCCCTAGACATCTGCGCCGACAGGGTTGCAAGATAAGCAGAAGACTCTGCAATTTCTATTCTGTCAAATGTACTGCAAATCGCATGGTACAGAACAATCGCAGATAATCTCAAACAATTTCTCAGTGGCTTTTAAACGGGAATGTGTACGTCGTGAACAACATAGTTCATGTTAACGCAGGTTATTCCAAGTGTAGAAATCAAGAATTTCAAGCACGCTCTAATTTCATTTTACTGTGAAATGCGAATTTATTTCAAAACATACTCTCAAATTGTTTTTTGATTTTAATAAATATTATGGATTCACGTAAAATTCAATTTAAACAAATGTATTAAATTAACGTTAAAGATTAAAACTACTTTTAGCGTTAGAGTTTCCTGAATAAACACCCAGGAATAAAATGTTATTTTGTAACCGTCGTGTAGTAATTTATACTGCCTTTTTAAACTCATGCGATTTTTTTATTTAAAAATGCAGAAAGCGGTTTCATAAAAATCAAAGAGGCTTTGAAGTAAAATTTACAATATTTTTTCTATCTATTAAATAGCTGTGTTTTCGGAATTATTTCTTCTAAAGCGAAAACTCTGATGAACTGTTGGCATTCTTACAATTGGTAGAGACTTTGAAAAAGGTTCTTCGGAGAACCACGTATCTCCCACCAGCGGGACACCGCACCATCCGGGACAAGATCTAAGCTCTCTGCTGCTCTCCCGGCGTGTGTGGTAGAGAAGTGCATGTGAGTGTAAGTGTGTATAAGGGGTAAGGAAAGGACAAGGAAGAGGAAGGAAAGATCGCGCACAGTTCGTGGCAAGTTTGTTAGGTTGCTGCTCAAGCATTCATCTGGTGTTGATTGAAGCAAGCAAAAATGGAGTTAAGACACATTGGAAACGAGAGTGCAAACAGGGAAACGGTTACATAATCTTTACAATTACTCCGGCAAAGGTGGCTCATGGCTTCTACTGATGTCACTGCCAGTATCTCTGACTGGGAAGTTCTTGGATTCGCAACGACAGTGGCAGGTTTTTCGACACTAGCGGCCTAGCTGGTGTCGACCAGTCGGAAGCTTGGAGCTTATCTCGGGTGCTGTGCATCTCGCTGGTGGGAGATACCTGGTTGGAGACCTCCCGCAGCTGAACGTAGGCGCTAATCTCGCCAGTCATCGGAAAAGATTACGCCAGCCACCTCCTGCAATGAAACACGTTCTCACACTTACTGAACGTGCCAGGAATTACTCATCAATTGCCAAGAATTAGCAGTTGACCTGCCAGAAATCACTAATCAATCAATTTTTACAAATACGAATCGTAATTCATGACTCATGCGCTGGTTTAGGATTATTAAGTTCTTGAAAGAAGGGGAGAAAGGGAGAAGACTCTCGCTTCCCTATTCCCCAAGCAAGAAGTAGCAGTCGATGAAACGAAACTCACAATGCAAAAAACATGGGTGTACTTTTGCGAAGTCTATTTGACTTCTGCCAATAACCTTCATGTACCAGTGTTGCGTCACACGTTAGAGCGGGAATTGTAAATATGCAACCAGATACCAAAACCATCATCTACATTTACAAGTCTTCGAAACAGATATATATAAAGCATTTTTAAATATTAAAATTTTTATTTCAACTACACGCCTGGGAATATTTGATTGATTACCGTTGAAAATTGTCACTTTTATGATTTTTTTCGAATTGGTTTCTCATTGGCAACTGCTCGCTTGCCATGCCGCATGGTGGACAGTAGCTCTGTCTGGCTTTTCAAACAAAGTGTCAGTAGGGTGGTCATGTTATTCACGTCGTGCCTTGTGTTGTGTTCAGAACGAGCAAATATTGCTGCGTCGGACCAACACACCCATGTCATTGCGATTGTACTATGGACTGGTTGGCATATTGAACCATTTGTTGAAACTAAGTAAATTTTGAACCAATTTTACGTGTTTTGTAAAATGTTAGTGTAGAAATGGAGTGAATCTTTGGTAATGGGTGTGTGGAAATTGAAATGTTAAGCAAATACACAATAGAAGCGTAATGTATTTTATAATAAATAAAATGTGTTAAATAGATTTGAATGAAGTTATTAAAAATATATTATCTGTAAAAACAATATTGATTTAATAAAATATTTTACAAATTTATATCAACAATTGTGGGATTAGTTACTAGAACCAAACAAGTTCAAAATTCCATATTTTGAGATATTTCACCAAGTTATTCTCTAGAACTGATGATTTCTACGAGGATAATGCTTTTCGGCAAGTTTCGAACACATTGAAAGACATAAAGCAGTAAAAAATCATCAATTTATTACTACGACTTCTATGGTATGAAGTTTCTTGTTTTCAACTTAGCTGACAAGCTAGTGTCGAAAATCCTACTTCGCACCTTGACTCTACTCGCACCTACGCTCGCACCTAGTCAGAGGGCACTGCAGTGTGACATCGGCTGATGCACTGAGCCACCTCTCCCCGGTGAGTCCCTTTGAGTCGAGGAGAGCCTACGGCTTTTCAGCCTTAGTGACCTCGGCTATCTACGCCGACTTTAGACTAGTTTGTGAGTCGGTGTAAAAACGCCTTCAATTGCATCATGTCTTAGCTAAGCCCGCCTCTCTGGCGTCGCGGCGTGAAGCGCGGCTGGGCGCGTCACGGCGACCCCGCAGCGGCACCGCGCGCGCCACCTGGCGGGTGGCGGTCGCGGTGACCGCGGCGCCCTCTGCCGCCGCCTTCCTCGCGGCGCGGTGCCGCGCCGCGCCGACCGCGCAATTTGCCTGCGAAACTTGTTCCATTTGCAAAATTAAACGTTTAATTTGGGGGCGCGGCGCAGGAGAAGTGGCGACGGCGGGGGCGGGGACGGGGGTGGTGACTGGAAAGGGCGGGGGAGAGAGGATGACGGGGAAAGTGGGTGCAGCCGGTGCGAGAGCCCGACGGCGCCGAGACAAATTGCGCCTTGTTAGCGGCGTTTGTATCACTTAATTTTTGAAATTTCCTTTGCGGGGCGTAGGGTAATCGTTTTCTTCTAGATTGCGAGGCAGCTCCGAGGTTGGATGAAGGTGGATAAGACCGTTCAGTTACAATGAGCAGTTCCGGAATGGCTTGAAGATCTAGTACTTACTCAAGTGTATTCTTTCTATTCTTGAGTAGCTATGAGCAGTACTGACCAAGAAAGAGCAGTTAAGCTTTAGTTATCAGCAGCCATTTTACTTGATGTTAAATATTCTTGAAACGACCTGATTTTCCGTTCTAAGTTTTATTGCTAATTAAAGACATTCTAAATTAAAATAAATATTTGATGAAATGTATGTTGCTTCATTTGGACCTTCAATACAATTAAACCTTTTATTTGCACGAATTAAAATTACAGAGAACCCTATTATCAATGAACGTTGAACCCTTTGAATAATGATTTCACTAATGAACAATTATTTGTTGAAATAAATTTAGTATCTCATTTTAAAGATATATTTTTGTTTCAAAATATGGCAAGAAATAAGATCTTAAACTAATGTAGACCTATCATTCCTTGCGAGGAATCAGAATGGATGAGTTGATAATAGAAATAATAGTCATGTAGAAGAAGAGTGTTTAGTTTTTTTTATAATTTAAGTTTACCCTTGAAGTCTACTATTACTAGTGAAGAGTAGATTCAGTGTATAAGTGTAAGTTCAAAGTAAATAGAAACTTCAGTGTACAAGTACAATGTAAATTTAGCGAAGAAATATAAAGTGTAACAGTTCACGATAAACCAGTTGCATATCAACAGCAATCAAGATACAATCAAGTGCAATGAGCAATTTTGAATTCAGAATTTTGGAAAATAATTCCATATTGGGGACACTTCCTACAAAATGGTTTAAATGTGGGTACAATTCCCAGAGCTCCTATAACTATCGGGGCGACCTGTGCTTTTACACTCCACATTCGGTTCATCTCGATTTCCAAACTCTTGTATTAAGACGTTTCTTTGCCTCCTTGATAACGACGTTTTGATCGCAAGGTACAGCAATATCGACAAGTAGACACGAGAGTAGTTATTATTATTATTATTATTATTATTATTATTATTATTATTACGATCATTATTATTATTATGATCATTATTATTATTATAAGTATATTTGAGTACCAGTAGCACAAAAAATCACTTACAAGGAAATGAAGTAAGTACAATACATTACGAGAGACCTCTCCAAGAATGTCTTAACATAACCAAACAATCGACCGTAAAGAATTAATGATGGCATGGAGGCGTTTGTTAGAATAAATTGATGATTTTCTTACAATTTAGTGTTGATTTTGAGACGAGTAGAAGAAAGTGTAATCAGTTTTCTAGCACATTGTGTAAACCCTATTGCTGGGCTAGCTCGGATTGTGGACCATAATTCAAGAGAGGTACGCTTACTAGAGTGAATTTAGAGAAATTCAACATTTTTATTCCAGAATTGGTAAATCCCATGAAATAATTGAATATTTAGTTTCCAATATACAATATTTATTCCTAACACAACAGCAATAATTATTATGAAATTAATCATAAGATATTCGAAAAATATCTCAATATTTATGTGAAGACTTTGCCACACAGCGGCTTCACCCTCTATATATTAAATATAAAAAGAATTATAAATACAATAAATAACGATAAATTCCCCAATGCTTTAATTACAATTTGAGGTATACACGATTCTATCGTTAGACACATATCCATACATTTACCTATAATATTACTATACATTTTACCGATAACTTTAAGTTCTGCCGAGAGAAAAAAACTTTTTTCGACGGTAATACTTTAAAAAATATTTCTGATGAGAGAGAAAAGATTATAGAAATTTTGTTCCTCTAATAGAACATTAATAGGCAAAATTGCATCTGTGAAACAAAATAGATTGAAATAGATAGAGAAATATAGATCGCTCAGTCTTCAATATTGAAATTAAAGGAAGACGCCGAAAAATGTGTACCTTTTAATATTCGAAAATTCGTATATTTTAACGAAAATAACTGATGCCCCACTTTTTAATATCCTAACAAAGTTTAATTAAAAACGTTGCAGCCATTTTCAGAAAATGTTGAAAATGTGTTTCAAACTTCATGGTAAATAGCTCCCAAAATCAAAATAGTTGTTCAAACTCACAGACCCTAGTGATTGTTTACAGATCAATTGGAGAGTATCAATTTTGGATAAATCGTCTAAATGGCTTAAGCTCTAGCATTGACACACACGAATAGAGAGGCGTTTTGACGTCAATCAATTTTTCGGTAGCATCGACTCACACATCGTGAATGCTGACTACAGTGTTTAGAAAGAAAGTAATTCACAACATATGGGAACAAAATTTAGCCACTTCATTGTTAGCAAGTTTTTTAAAGAGTTTTTCCGACTAACGATCGCCGATTTCAGCCGAATTATTACAATAGTTTCTCTGTGCCTTTAAAGTGTAAAAGTACCAATACCCTCAAAACATGCTTATGCTCTCTATTTCTCTTCTTACTTTGTAACGCTTATAAACACACGCAGAAAATGGATCTAAAACCGAGGCGTCTCGTATCACCTCAGAAATCCATCCGGAATATGCGTTTCTTTAGCCGGTTTCAACCGGCTTCAGCCGGTTTCATGTAAAACCAAATGAAGTGCTCCCCCACTTCTGTCTGGAGGTCAGGGCACGCAGCTATGTCAAGTTTCCCTCATAGGCTTCCACATCCTCATGTATCGACTATCCACCCTCATGTAACCACATCATTACAAACAATGCTTTTGGCAAAGTCTTATCTTAATAATCATCTTCATTTCCCGCCTACAAAGCCCTATATCTTAGGATAAAATTGGTCCTCTTTAAGCCAATCCCCTTTAACTCCAATCTTAAGTTCAAATATATTATAATAATGTCCAAAATTATGATGTTACATCTTAATGTCCAAAACTATATGTAGTGCAAATATTCTGGTCACCATAGCACTTGAATAACCGCACCCACCATATAGCATCTATACACCATAGAAACAAAGTAGGCTACTAGAGAAAGGAATAAGAGTAGAATCATCTAAGAGCTGAGGGCAATAATGAGATTGGGGCTAGAGTGACCAAAGGAATGACTTTTATCATCTACCAGTCATGGACCGTAACACTTTGCTGCAGTCATACACATGACACGCTGCAAAAGTGACACGCAGTTGAGCATCGTATCAACGAAATAATAGCACACTCTCTTAGCAATTACGTTGCTGTCGGAAATTCAGTAATTTATTCATACTCAATTTTCGTTGATTTTCCTTTTATCCACCACCGATCTTCACTTTTTGTAATTATGTTTCACTCTATAAGTGCAATTTTTGTTGCACTCTTTAATACTTAAACAAATAGTGTTTCCTGAACCTTGCCTGTATTATTTTCGGTTCATAAAAGCATTTAACTTCGGTTACATTCAAATATTCCTTCAATAATACTACTACTTCTGTAAAATTGCATTCACATTTATATTCATTTCTATTCACAATTCTTTCCAACTCAATAATACCCTTATTTTGAATTTACGTTCGTTATAGAGATTGTATTAACGTATTATTTCTTGTTGCTATAACTAATTATCATTGAAGATACTTGTTTAAAATGTTGTTTAATGTGAAATAAATAAGCATGGATTCAGTTTTTTACTGATTCAGCTGCGCACCTCAAACATAAATTCAAAATAGAACGTAAATGGAAGAAAATTCAAAGAAACAACGACAGAGGTATGGATTTTTGTTCAGAGTAGTACCTAATATTTTTTTAACATAGTGTGCATCACATAAAAATGTTACTTTCAAGAAGTTAGTAGATTACAGGTACATGTAGTAATAACATGTTTACGTTCAATTCGAATAATTTTTTTGCATTTCACAGAACACTACAGTTAGTATTAGTGAAACAAATTGACACGAAACTCAAGTGGCCAGTTACGTTTGTATTCATCGCGAGGGTTATTTTTTCAAAAATACCAACATAGAAGAACAACGAAGTTCCTGCCCGAAGTCCACACAAACATATCGAAATGTGGCCGGAGGCGATGTCATTCGGAGAACAGAGCGGGGCGGGCTGTGTAGCAACAAGCGGTCGCAGATGGCCTCGGGCTAACACGGTCGCGCAGGACGCACGGAGGGCGGCGGGGAGCGGCGGGGTGGCGGGGGCGGCGGGGGCGGCGGGGGCGGCGGGGGCGGCGGGCGGCGGCGGGGCGGCGGGGGGCGGCGGCGGGGCGGCGGGGCGGGCGGGGGGCGGGGGCGGGCGGGCGGGGCGGCGGGGGGGGGGGCGGGGCGCGGGGGCGGCGCGGGGCGGCGGGGGGGGGGCGGGGGCGGGGGGGCGGGGGGCGGCGGGGGCGGCCTCGGGGGCGTGGACGGGGGCGGCGGGGGCGGGTGGGGGCGGGCGGGGCGGGGCCGGGGGCGGCCGGGTCGGCGGGGCGGCGGGCGCGGCGGGGGCGTCGGGGTGCGGCGGGGGCGGCGGGGGCGGCGGGGGCGCGGGCGGGGGGCGTGCGGGGGCGGGCGGGGCGGTGGGGGGGGGGGGCGGGGGGCGGGGGCGGGGAGTCGGGGGCGGGGCGGGTGGCGGCGGGGGCGGCGGGGCTGGCGGGGGGGGGCGGGGGCGGCGGGCCGGCGGGGGCGGGGCGGCGCGGGGGATTGGGGCGGCGGCCGGCGCGACCAGGGCAGCTGACCAACCGGCGGCGCAGTAAACAATAAGTGAAAGAACATCAACAAGGTAGCAGGTGGTGGGAAGGACGGCAGAATAAAAACTGAAATGGAAAGGGAAAAGGCGAAAGGCTTTTTTCTCTCCGACGATCTCTGGATGACGCGTCGAAATACTGTGTGTCTCCGGGGCTTCTCGCTCACTGACAGGTGTTTTAGCACTGGGAAGCCGAAAGGAAAACATGCGTTGCGAGTGGACCATGCTTCTTTCCGAAGTTCCAACTATTACTTGCAACGAATAGTAGTCACATGACGGAACTTCATGGAGCAACCAGGTTTGATTTTTTTTTTTTTGACAAAATATGCAAGTCCGGTTATGTATTGCCTTTTTATTAAAGATACCTCAGATTTTGAGGTGGTTCATCTTAGTCTTTTACGCATACTTTTGTTATTTGTATCTTATAATGCACTTGGAGAATTTAAATGAAAAGTTTTTTAGAGAAATATACGAATTTAATAGAATTCCTTGCAAAGTGCTCTTCATGTCAAAAGAGAGGTAATTAACTTGTGATTTTATTACGTACGTAAAAATGTATTTATTTATAATCTAAATAAATTAGTGAAATTTAGAAACACACTACATTTTCAGCTGCTATATTTGATTTACATGACAGGATTTTAAACACCACTCAAAAGAGATGTAATATATTGATTGTGATGTCAACCAGAATGAAACAGTAAACATATAAATTTCTTTAATTTAATATTTAACAATACATCATACCGTATCGTTCTCTGTTTTAGCTGTTTTACACAACAAACTGTTTTAATAATAAGGGCTCAACTATTTGAATGCAAACGTGAGCAGAAGGTCTTCTTACCTTCATTTATTTACAAAAGTAGTTTAATGTGAGAGTGCTATTAACAGCGCCATTTTTATATGCAACGTATTGATATAGACTCGTCACAAAATTACTCGTAAAAACCCAGTGAATTACTAGAAGTTCGTAAACGGCGTTCATAAACGGCCGTCCCCGCGAGTCGTTGCGCCTTCCATAAAAGCAGTGAAATGGAAAGTCGCTTTTAGCAGTTTTCTTTCTCTCGTTCACGCCCCGTTTAAGCGCCAAGCAGTGGAGCACAATTTGGATGCAGATACTGCCCTTCGTCTTGTGAAGGGCCTACGCCTTCGTCTTCTGGAGTGCGTCCGAATATCCATACAGCTTTGCCCTTTGTTCCTCTGAAATTCCTCCCCCCCTCCTCGCCCCCGGATCCCACCAATGTTCTCTGGAAGCTTTAAACACCATTTTTGCCAAAGGCCATTTCGCTTCTCTTTGCGTGATGTTTGCGAGATGCTGGTGGCCGCTGACATTTTTACGTCGGAAATGCGTCGTTGGTTGGTGAACAATTCACTGGCGTTTCACCATCCTCGCAAATGCGACCATATAACTCTGTTTCCTCCCGCTGAGAACCATTTTGCACTTTCCTCCTCTTGCTTCTGCCCAGAAACCCTCTTCATCACTGATATTTATTTCCTGTTTTTTTGTTTCTGAGTCTCTTCGCGAAAGAACCATATTTTCACTATTCTTGTGCCGTTTGTAACACGTTTCTTCCACACACTAATCACAATCCCTAGTATTTTCTTTTTCCGTGCGTTGCTTTGTCTGTCGCTTGCTGGAGAGTATGCACAGTGCTCGTTTTGTCCATATTTTGGTAATGTGCTTCACTTCTGATTGTATTCAGTTAAAACAATATCAAGTTCACCTCGAAAGAGGTATACTCGCTAATAGTTTTTAGTGGAGATGATCCTTTTCTGTTTTTTCAAATTGATATTTTCGTGACTGTTTTGAACAAGAAATCTACATGGCATTTAAAATGAATATTCTCTACCTACGGTACGTATAATACCTGTATTACAATAAAAATAATTTAAACAATCATACAATTTAATAAAAAATGAGGAAAAGGAGAATATCCTAAAAAATATAATCCTTTTTATCAATAATTCACTAAGAAAATTCGACAGTTTTTTAATATGCTTTTCTTCTGAAGATCACAAACATCAAGGTCATCAGAAGTTATTTACTTCAGAAGTTTACATAACAAGTAATACATAGCTGACAGATTAGTATGATTTATAAGATAAGGAACACAAACTCCATAAATATGCCATTCCTGTGTACAAAATTAATCTTCAGTAGTATCTGAAATACTACTGAAGATTTCAAAACGATTAATTGAATACTGAGACATTTCAGATCTATTCGTTGACTGAATGAATGAGTGAGTGAAAAAGTGACGTTTCCAACCACGTCAACTGCTACGGTCTTAAGTACCGTTAGTGTAGTGAATAATTACTTTGAGAGGTGGCGGTGTTCTATCTCCGCTGAATGGAACCTTCTGGGGGATTTCCTCCTTCAGGTACCTTAATTGAGGAAGAGGGGGGACAAGGATGGGAAGGAAAGATCGCGCGAGTTTATTAGAATATTTCTCCGGCATTCACTCAGTGCATCAACCAAATGTCACTGCAGACCCTCTGACCGGGAGGTACTAAGTTCGAGTCCCGACGGTGGCAGGATTTTCGACACTAGCTTGTCAGCTAGGTTTAATTCAGTCGCTGTCTGGACGAGATTTCTAGCAGCCGGCTGCTCTGGTCGGTAGGTTTACGTGATTTCTCCGATCAACAACAGGCGAATGCTGGAGTAGTACCCTAACAAACGGGCCACGGAGTGCGCGCGATCTTTCTTTCCTCTTCCTTGTCCCTATCCTCACCTCTTACACACACACTAACATGCGCTACACGACCACACATTCCGGGGGATCGGTCGGGAACTTAGAGCTTGTCCCAGCAGGGGTGGTGCCCCTCTGGTGGGAGAAACCTGGTTGAGGGGAAAATCCCGATAGTTGACGGTAGTGGGCGCCGGATCTCGCCATCCAGCGGGGAAAAGATCACAGCCGCCTCCCGATGAAAAAACACGCACTACACTTACGGGACTAATGGCCCCTGTACTTGACGCGCCCGGAATCACGAACAATCAATCAATCCGACTTTCACCTGAATATTGATCGAATAAACCACTACCGATCAGAGCAGATAGATTTCCTTTCTAGACAGCGACTGAATGTGACCTAGCTATGTAGCCACTACCCAAACCTGCCAACCGTAAGAACTCAAAACCTAAGACCTTCCAGTCAGAGTCGCTGCAGAGACAGCGCAATGGTGACTCGCAGCTACTCAACCGCTTTTAAGACCGAGAAAGAATAATTTTGTGGATATGAAGATTCAGCAGGGGTTCATGAAACCTGCAACACAAGTTGTTCTAAAACACACTACAGAAGTCT
Source organism: Acheta domesticus (assembly GCA_031308135.1). Taxonomy (NCBI): domain Eukaryota; kingdom Metazoa; phylum Arthropoda; class Insecta; order Orthoptera; family Gryllidae; genus Acheta; species Acheta domesticus. The sequence continues at coordinate 178,220,793 of JAHLJT010000631.1, read as the reverse complement.
TAGGAAAAACTTCACAAACTTCCAGGAGTGTGTAGGGTGGTCTAAATTCACTTTGGCCAATAACAATAATAATAGTAGTAGTGGTAATAATAATAGTAATAATAATTTAATGAAATCGCCCGTGAACACGGCGTTAATGGAGAAAAAATCATTACTATTTAAAAAGCTAAAAGAAATAATAGATATTATTTGAAAAATTACTATATAATACAAATAAAGAAGCGAAAAAACACATGGGTAAGTGTAAAAAAATGGATAAAATATGTCAATCTCAAATCTGTATCCATATCTTTATTTTATTTCATTTTACTACTTCATGTTCTTTTGGTGCCCAATAATTTACACATTAACGGTAAGTATAAACAACCCCATTTTCCCTTATTTTATTTGGTCTTTGATTTTCCTGAAAAAGTCTCTGCATTTCACTGTGCATCTCTACACTCTTTACCTCGACTTTTGAGAAGGCTGAAACTCATGACGAACGTGCTCCTGTCACTACTACACCTCCAAGTACGTACGTTTATATTGTACCAGTCAACAATGGTTCTATTCACAAAGGTGAATTTTAATATATTCGTTCTTTGATTCCTGCAATTTATTTCGGGTGAGTGGTGGCCCATACTTTAGTATACAGCATTTCAAGATTTTCATTGATTGCTTTCATTCCGGTTGCTTTATGTACGCCTAGAAGCGGCAACATAGTCGTGCTGCCTTGAGAACTAATGATCCTCAACTGACATACGCCCCATTGTTTCTATTCACGAATTCTCTTTTTTCTGCACTCGGTTTAACGCTTTAATATGTCCTTCCTTTTGAGGATCCTAGCACGCTATCCGAAATTCATAAGGGACGTCTTGAATGCCAAATAAACACGTAGTGGAAACTACATATTATGGAGTTACGATTGTGACATTTTTTTCTCAGTTATAAGCAACTCCATATACACAAGTGTTTGGCAGATAAATAAAAACGCCATGACGGAGCCCTAACGTGACCTGCCGAATACCGGTGCAAATGAGTTTGCCTAAAAATTAGGAGAATATGTAAATATGCATCTTCGTTATGTTAAATGTTTCATTACACGTTCATTGCCAAGAAAGTGATAATTTTCGATACCTGTACGTGCCTTAGAAACTCATATTTCTTTGAGACATTCAGTGTATTATCGTCCATAATCTGAAAGGTTTAGTGCGTCTCAGGACCTTAAAATGCGTATCTCAAAAGCTCGAGTTGTTTCCTACATTGCATTCTAAATTATGTTAATATTTCCTTTTCTTACACGTATAGATCTTCAAAGTATTTGTAATTCACAACATGGTTGAATCAATACATGTAGAATCTCGAAATGTATGTAAAATTAAATTGATTAAATGATAATAAAATTGTTTAGCTAGTATGTAAAATGTAATCGCCTGGGACTAACAATTATGTTTTTTCTGTTGGTTACTAATTGCACAGAACTTGTACGTAGGTAATATTACTGGCAAATGTTCTCATTTTTATAACATTATGACATATTCTCTATTTCCAGTGAATTTTAAACGATTTTTTAAAATATCTTATACTGTTCCTTAAACCTATGAAAAAACTACGAGTAAGACATTCTCATTTGGTCACAATACATCAGAAGGCTTTTATTTTTAAAGGTAAGACTGCAGTGGCAGTGAAGTCCTCAGCTTTATTTATTCTTAATTATGCTGTAATGAGTTTTCAGCTAAATACAAAAAGTATTTGAAAACAAAAGCCACTAAAATTGACAACTTCTTAGAATAAGATGAAAGTTTTAAATAATCAATCCTTATTTATATATATAAATATATATAATAAATATATATATTATATAATATATATAATAAATATTTATATATTATATAATATATATAATAAATATTTATATATTATATAATATATATAATAAATATTTATATATATGTGTATATATATATATATATATTGTCCTCATTTCATAACACTGTTTTCTTTGGATATTTTCTTGCAAAGTTCTTCAGTTCTTGTCGTTGGTAACATGACGGTGATAGTACATAGAAATATCTTTCCGTGATTCTTTTTAAAAGTTATCCAGATGGGCCATACGAAACATGCGCCATTAGTGCGACTGTACTCCTCGTTGCAGAGAGAGCGTGTGCGTATTCCCAGTGCGTTTCCGCCTGCATGCGCGTCCCCCGTCGCTCGTCGCGCGGCCCCTGGCGCTGCCGCAGGAGAAACGCTGGCGGCACGATGCCAACCGGCAGCGCCCCCCTGCGGTGACCCTGCCCCTGCCCCTGCCCCGCCACCCAACGCCCTCGCACGCCCCTCCCTCCCCCTGTAATCCCGTGCTGAGCTCTGCTCGCGAGCACTGTTGAGCAAGGGCTCTGCTTTGGATTTGCAATGAGAAGAATGAAATGGTACCAGGTAGCAAACAGTCCTGCATTTTACAAATCCCTATGTTTATAGCACGTTGTAATCTGTAACCCTTGGATGCTTGTTTAACAGACTCATGCGGGTGGTTTTTGCGGTTAAATTACCCCGTTTACACACTCGCATGAGTCCATTTTATTGGTTCATAACAGCACAAGTGCATTTTAATTTCACTTCTCTTTTTTCAATGAAATAATTATTATTTACAACAACCAAAAACGTTACGGTCACAGACACTTCGCTTCCATCCTTAACGTCTAACTTTTGTAATTACTGTAACGGACATGAAGTTTAAGTTAAATGACAGATTAATCGACGTAATTAAATTTACTAGATTTACTAGATATAAGATTTTATCTTTATGATACTCATTTATTTTGTTGTAATCTTTGAATTAATTTTAATCATAAAAGTCAGGTGGGCTTATCTGATCACTGATCACTGAATTCTGATCACACATTTGTTACTTTTCTATAAAAATATAAGTACTGTGTAATATAAAAACATTCGAAACTGTTATTGTTACTACTTATCATATTTCTGGAAGTACTTAATAGGAATAAGACTTACAAAAATGTTGCTTCACTTGTGTCACCATGTGTCGCTCACAGAAGGAAGTAAAAAGTGCAAGTCAAGTCAAGACAAGAAAGAGAGAATTTTTGCATCTCTCTAGTATTTCTTCTTTCGATTTCCCACAATGCAAAGAAAAATTAAGTACTTATTTAGACTAATGCCGTTGAGGTCACATGGCACAAATTACATTACTTACAGGCTGAATTTTTTGAGTGAGCATTTCATTAAATAGTGTTTATTGATTGTATTTAATTACGTTTCGCCACCCGAACTTTATGACCGGCGATAAGATTACTCTGGATTTCATTTCCCACACTCACATTGAAAAAAATCACTCTCTCTGATTCGTTATTAAACTTTTCATGCGTCGGAATTTCATTTCTTCCTTGCACCACCGCTGTCCTCTTCGTCATTCGGAGAGCTCCGCGCTGGAATTCCTTGCTTGAAAAAATTCCTCTCATCGTCCCGACAAAGCACATGATATGTGTGAATATAATGAAATTGCCTATATCTGGCTGTTTTTATGTCATTTCAGTGCCATCGAGATTAAACCAATATTTTTTTCAAAATGGGGTATTTCGTGAAGGGTTCTCTTGTGCGCTTCTCTGCGTGTGTACGAATATATCTGCGTATTGAACCGCACAGCGTGCAGGCAGTTGCACAGCTCTCGATTCCGTGACGCCGGCCATGCGTATTATGAAAATCTGGATGGTCCATTGGAACATGCTCATCCCTTCAATGAACATCTCCGCCAGCGAGATTAAAACTAGAAACTGTATGTTCCTCTCTGAGATCAGTTCTTCGGAATTCTCACACTTGATTCGCAATTTAATTTTCTGGCACGCTCTGTTTGAATGTACACAATAGTCCCCACATATTGGCACTAGAGATGAGTATTTATCAATATTTACTGGACGACTATACGTGACTAATCTGTGTGTGATGAAGATTTTAAGACTTCCAACCAACATTTGTTTATTGATCTCCTTTCGTCAAATAAACGTATTTACTGTTTTAGAAAGTATTTCACATATATTTGTGTGTATAGTGTATTCTAACTCTTAAGTCAGTGTATTAGTGTATTATCTTATATTTCCACCCCTCTTAAGATAAAATAATTAAAGAAGTTTTAATAGTATTTTCCAAAATACTTTCCTGGGCTAAAAGTAAAAAATTAATATTAAGTCATAAGAATATAAAAATATTTTAAAATTCATATTACAAATATCCCTCAAATAATAAAATATTTGTCGTGCTATCTGGAGATAAATTCACTTTACTTTCAAAAATAAAACTAAGTTAAATATCTTTGAAGTAGATGAGCTCATCTACAGTAAATTTAGAAAATGGTCGTAAAAATCTATATTGTCGTTTGCTCTTATATTTTAATGTACACTATTTGTCGTTTAAAGCTATTATTAAAAACATTATCCAAGATTGGGAAATATGTTTCCGTTCCCAATAATATTCGTATTTAATTTATATATTATTTCATTTTCAGGACTGGAATATAAATACTATTTACAACACATACCTGTCACTTCCACATTTCACTACAGACGATTACAGCAACGCTTCAACATTTTCCCGTTCCCCAAGCAGAGACCAGCATCTCGTGAGAGATTACCATGCAGCGGGCGTAAAGTCTTGAAAAAGGCACTTCTTTTGTATTACCCGTCTCGCGTTACACAGATCAAAAAAAGTTGGCGAGGGATTTAATTAGAGCGCCCGCAAGATCCGCGATACGACTGCAATTATGCGCCCGCGGCCGCTGCCGCTGCGGGTGCGGAATAGGGCGGCGGCACGGAAGCGGCGCTCGCTCGCGCCTCGTGACCCTCGCCTGCTTGCCGCACGCGCTGCCAACGAGCGCCCTAAGACGGCTTTCATTATGCTATTGATTCCGGGCGTGTCAACAGCAATATATATATACTATATATATATATATATATATATATATATATATATATATATATATATATTGTAATATACAAAAATATTACAAGAAAACAAACAGCGCGCTTTAATCTGGACGGTGCGAAGCGGTTACTAGGTAACGAATGTTTGTTGACAGGCAGGAGGGGGCTCTGAACTGGAGTTTGGTTGAGGCATTGTGGTGGTAGCTGCGCGAAAGGTGGTCTGAGTAATTTAAGTGGGACATAGCGGTGTTATATGTAATAAGGAGAATAGAATTTGGAACCGTAGTGGAACAGTTCTTGCAAGGAGTAAATTAAAACATCAAGAGAGAAGCAGATGACTTCGGCGACGACCGGCGCGTAGAGGGATTTTCGGCGCGGAAGCCAAGGGAGATATGAACTGCGGGGCGTCATTTCACAATTTTTGTTCAATATTGTTTCATCTAATCTGGAAAATCGTGTGAAGTTATTCTAGCAAAGCAAAGATAACTAGCCTTATATGCAAATATCAATGAGCGGTTTAAAAACGAGACGATCAGTGAATATATATAAACAGTCAGTGTTCACGAATGTCCTCTAGAAGTCGGTGCTGTCTTCTACGTCGGTTTGCAAGGATTCCTCCTCCAGGCATTTCCTCGAGCAGGGGACGCCCCATCCAGGACAAGCTCTAAGATCCCCATTGGTCTCCCGACATGTATTGTTGTGGAGTACATGAAAGTGTGTGTGTAAATAACTGGTGAGAATAGGACGAGGAAGGAATGACTCGCGCGCAGTAATAACCCGTTTGTTAGGGTACTGCTCAAGCATCTTCCCGAGTAACAATGTAAAACTTACGAGAGAAGCAGGCTGTTATAATTCTCCCCAAGCAATGGACGCGGGGAATGTCAGAGGTTGTTCATTGGGTCACTTGAAGCAAAACAGATTTCATGCGAGAGGGCTGTTGAGATACATAGGTGTATATTTGAATTTGAAATAGGTTTTGAAATTTGTCAATAAGAGATTTTGGAGATGAAAGAGACCAGTGGTGGTAGTGGTGGTGGATGCAGTGATATTGTAAGTGCTGTGTTGGTGATGGAACAAGAGGTTGTTGTGTTTATCAAAGAACGACAGTCCTGATGGAAATGGTAGTGATAGTGATTGGGTCTCTGCCTGTGACGGGAGATTCGAAATAGTGGAGACGCAGTATACTGTTAGCCTCGACGACAGGAATGGTGAATATTAGTGCAGGATATAGCAAGACTAAATCGATAGCTCGAAAACACGAAACGGAGAATCTGAGCTCTAAACGCCCATGTATGTAACTCGTTCAGCATATCCAACGGATCACAGGAATAATGAAGATAAATACGTTAGACTTATAATTCAGGAGATTTTTAGTTGCTTCTCTGTCATTACGGCAGCCAGACATACTCTACGATTAATATTAATAAAGAAACAGACTTGTAGTGTTTCAAAGTATTTTTCTCTGAATGCTGTATTCACCCCTGCAGTGGAAATCAGGAATTTATGGTAATACAATAATTCTTGTCAAAACGTTGTCAGATTTATCACACGAAGTTTTGTATCATCCATATAATTGTATCAATACAAAAGCGTTGACATCTGATCATTTAAGTGCATTAATAATTTACTAAATCCACTAAACAAAAAAACTAACAAACATATTTCCAATTTATTATTTTTCGCTATCTGAAATCTATATTGTTGGCAGTTTTGTTTTCTATACGAATGGATGAATCTAAAGTATGAATAAAAGTTCATGAAAATTATATTTTTCACCGGAGCAATATTTTTTTATATTTTCAATTTGAAATTATTTAACGCAAGAACTGATCACAAAAATGTGAAAGAGAAAAACAAAATGCTTCTCATAACATAATTTATGTTTAAACAATAAAAATATTCTAGAAAGCTGCTATCATTATTAATCTATCAAACTTGCCAAATATTCTCCTAACATTCGCAATATTTTCTTTTCATTTTCTCTATTTTAAGCTTTTAAAACTCACTTAAATTGGATATATATGATGAACGCTCAAACTGTTTCTATTTTATATTGGACCAATTATCTACTTATCAGATTCGGTGTTCGCAGATTAAGCTTCTAAGTCGGCAAGTTTACTTGCTAGCTGTACGCTTCTAATAACACAAACCTAGCTACCGCGCCATTTTACGATTCTCTTACAGTTTGCACAAGCCGGAGATTGGGGCAACTTCAGGGCAACGTCACTTCTTCTAGCACTGTGGCGTACTGCAGAGCTCATCTCGTGACGGCTGAGTGGGACGGCGGTAGTCAACGTTTTATCTCAGCATCTTTGTTACCCTTGCAAATAACGTGACCGAGGCGCACTATCTCTCCTGGTGATGTTTACACGCGCTCTCCTCTTTCTACAAATTTGTTTTTAGTGGGAAAACCTCGAAATGCAAAGAACACAATGAAGGTATATTTAGTCTCGCGGCTACTCAGCATGCACAGAAAAATCCAAATATTACTCTGACCGCTCCTCTGGTTGGTAATATCTGTTATTCTTGCGAATTTGTTGAGAGAAAATCCATACATCGTTCTGTAAACAAAACTTTTCTAGTTTTGTAATCATATTCGATCTTATTGTTAAAAAACTAAAACTACATTATTGTTCATATCATTGGTTAAGTAATGTAGAAAACATTATTTTCTGTATATTCTAATACTATGCTTAATTTTTAATACAATTTCACTTCCAATTTAATATACCAAAATTTGTGTTTTTCATTTCATTTATTTGTATACAAAGTTATACGATTACGTTACAATGGAGTTTACAATTATACACGAGTATATTACCTTAAATTTTATTAGAATCCTCTTTTGGTAGTTTCCTCTTATTTTGTCTTTGTTACTACTTGAGAAACAAAGCTACTTGTACTAATCGTCAAGAAAATATTGAAGATTTTTTAAGTATACTGTGGCAATACATCGCGCGGCAGAGCCGGCAGCGTAAATTTATTCGAATTTTCTTCATTGTTCCGTAAGCTACCTAGTGATGCCGCCACGGTAGGACCGCTCCGCCCTCTCACCTTAGTGTCTTGGCTAACAAGCGCTAAGGGACTGGGCCAGACCCACCCTTTCGCCTGGTGACTGAAAGGGATTCCAGCGCCACCGCAGCGATCGATCCCAGAAGTCCGGAAGTGGACTCCAACTGACCGGCGCCTGGAGGGAAAATCATACGACGCCATGGTTTGAACGGATGAGAGTTCGCCACCCGCCAGACTCGGGAATTGGAACCCTACAAATCATCTGCAAAGGTCCGCGAGACGTGGTAGACAGGAGGGGATAAGTGCGAACTTGCGCCGAATAGATCAAAAATGTAATTTCGGGCTCCGCCATCGATCGGACTCTTTTTCGGAACTTCATCTCAACCATGGTGTTCCGGGGCCGCCAGGTGCCGTGCAGCGCTGTGTAATGCCACCGTTCCGCCACGCACGGTATCATTTGGCTACCGCCACGACCTCCATTGTAAAATTCACTTGTAGCCATTATTCTCTCAGCTCATCCTGAGCAACACCCTTACACTAACACGCACTACACTACTACACATGCTGGGTCACAGGTCGGGAGCCTAGAGCTTGTCTCGGCCGGTGCGGTTCCCCGCTGGTGGAGGATACCTGATTGGGGAAAACTCACTAGCCGACGATAGGTCGGCGCGGAGTCTCACCGTCCAGCGGAAGAAGATAATCGCCACCTCCTGGGGAAACATACACTATACTTACGGGAATAATTACCCTATTAGTTGTTGCGTCCGAAATCATTAATTAATCAATCAAATTCCCATCCCGATCGGGTGTAGGCGGGCAGTATGTCATGTGACAGAAAATTACCAAGAAATATGGGGCCAGCCCATCAGCTCCCGCTACGGACAAGACCTGAGTGGTCACGACCGAAAACGATCTGAATTCGCCAATGACCGCATTTCTGAACGCGCCTTCAGTGAACTCCGATGAACTCCGGCCGGACAAGAGGAGTCGCGGCTACCTGCCAGGACGGAAGGTGCGATTCGCAGTCTCCCCCTCGCGCCCTCCGCTGAGCTGGGACGGCCGAAGGCCAGACGGCCGGAATTCCACCACCTCTACTGCCGCGGGACCGCAGCACAAAGCTTCCAGGAATCTGCAACTTCGAAGGGCCTTCACCTCGACGCCTTCCTGATGCAACCGAGATGTGTAAATTTTACTGGGAGACAGACTGGGAACGCAGATCTATGCCAACGTAGTAATAGCGTTAATTTCCCTTTCTTTTGTTTTCGTATTTTTATCAAAATTCGCAAATTATTTTCACTTTCTTCTTTTTGATTACGATAATTAAATTCATTTTTAAATTAAATTATTTCTCTTCATAATTTAATGCAACCCCCTTTCTCATCTCCTGGCAACTCCGTAAGTTTAAGATTAGTGTAAAATCAAGGAAGCGAGGTTTTGGTTCATGGGCGCCGCCACCAAACCGCAGAGTAACCGAGCCAGCTGATAAATGGACATCGGAGGCTTCTTACACAGGCGGTAACGTTATAATACACAGACTTAAAGTTTGTTTTTCGTACTTTTCAGGATAGGAACATGCTTCACAAATCTTAACATGCATTATATGTGGATATATAAAATACGAAATTCTTCAGGTAACCTAATATGTATTTTTTGAAATATTCTGATTGACAGAGTTATTAGTGAATTTAACATTTGCTTTTAATAATTATTAATGAGTACTAAGATTATCATAGAAAATTCATTTAATATTGTCAAAGAATAGAAAAAACTTTAACAATTTCTCAAAACTCTTGCAATGCTGCGATAACACAAAATGAAAAGCACACTAACTAGGCGAGGCTGCATAACTGATACAGTAAGAAAATGTAATTAGTATAAACATTGCAGAATGTATTGAAGCCTACGAGGCACATATGTCTAGATTTTTTAAACCAGACTGCGCTCGTATTAGAACTGCTCCTCCTTTTTACACATCTGTCTAGTAGGGGGTCCCAATGCACACACAAAAATGCCCTTCGCTGACGGCAAAAGTTCACGGGCTTTCTTGAGCACTCCCGTGTTCAACGATAGGCTGCCTGTCACTCTCTCCGCCGCCTTCTGGCCCATGCTCTCCCCGCCGGCCCCGCCTCTCAGTCCACGGAGCCCCGAGATCTCTCCGGGCGAGTGGAAGGGGCGCCAGCCGGGCGGTCGGGCAGTGGGGAGAGAGGGGCGGCGACGGTGGTGGTGGTGGCGGCAGCGGCAGCGGCGGCGGCAGCGGCGGCGGCGGCGGCGGCGGCGGCGGCGGCGGCGGCGGCGGCGGCGGCGGCGGCGGCGGCGGCGGCGGCGGCGGCGGCGGCGGCGGCGGCGGCGGCGACGACGGCGGCGGCGCCGTTGACGGCGGCGGTGGCGGCGTGGCTGAAGTCGCGCGACGGACGAGGGCGCTCCATGCGTAGAGGCGCAGGGGAACAATGATTAATTAATTAATTTTTATTAAACAATTTAATTAATTAATTAAATTATTTTTTTAAGTGGGACGCGCGAATTTTGTGTTCGCGCCCCCATAACACACTGGTGCAGCATGAAACTCCCATAATTTGGCGGGAAGACCACAAAGAGTGCCCAGCTGGACGAAAGTCACTGGAACTTTATCCGCGCCGAGAAAATGTGCTAACAAATATACCTTTTGAATTGCTTGGAGTAATCAAACAACTTATTTACATGTCCTTATGTAATTATCACACAATTATTGCATGCTATCAGCTGAGGATATAGTATATGATGAACCTCAATTACATTGTACTGGATACTACATATTCTATCCTGGTCATGGGAGATGGGTTCCATTTTCGAAAGTACTTCGAAATAGTTATACACTTCCTGGTGCTGAATTTCGTGTATCTGAAGAAATTAAAAGGGTTAGTTTGTTTTACTTGTCACAAAATTCAAGCTAAGTATATTTCATTACAAATGTTTTCAGATTTCAGCTGCCAACAAAGAATATGCCTTAGATTTAATTTAGCGCCTGAAAATCTAGGAAAATTAAATAGGGCCACTTCTGTCAGTTTTGATCGATGGATTTTATGAAAAGGATTGTTATTTTACAGAGATATGACAAGAATAAATGCGTTTTTTGTCTTTCAGACATATGTTGCCAATTGTACGTGAATTTAAACAACAATCACGTCCTTCACCTAATTGATATTTGCAATTACCTTATGCACACAGGGTTCTCTCACAGATTTATAATGTGAGTGTTTGTCAGCATTCGCCCCGCCGTCACGGTGGTAGTTCTCGCGATAATACTCATGCATAGAAAAGCTTAATGTCGAAAGATAAAACGCCCAGAGCACGCGATGTGGAGAGCTCTCCAGGGTTAACGACAGCCCCTAAAACCAAGCAACACAGGGACGACGGTATGTATTGTTACTGGAATTAAAATTAGTTTTATAAAACATAATATTACCTCAGCGGGAATAAAGGTGAGCTCCTAATTGTAACCGTACCATATGACTGCGTAACAGAAAACATTGTAATGCAAATTATAAGATAAAATATGCCACTGTAAGTCACCAAAGAGCACCTATATATTCCGTACACAATGGAAAGAGTTTTTTTCAGGACAACTACCACGAAAAGACAATCTTAGCCCTTATTTTGAGAGACTGATATGCCTTTTTGAGCTGCAAGCAAAGAAATTGTCATACTACTGCGAGAACTTGAACAGTTACAACGAAAGCCCACGAATGAAATGGCGTCTTACATTTTACGTTACAGCTGACACTTCGTTGATTGATTGATAGCGATTCCGGCGCGTCAACCACTGAGGTCATTATTCCCGGATGAGTAGTGTATGTTTTTTCATCGGGAGGTGGCGGTCATTTTCCTCCGCTGGATGGGGATATCCAGCGCCTACTACCGTCGACTAGTGAGGTTTCCACAACCAGGTATCTCACAACCAGCGGGGCACCGCCCCAGACGGGACAAGCTCTAAACCCCCGATCGGTCTTTCGGCATTTGTGGTAGTATAGTGCATGTCAGTGCATAGTAAAGACAGAAGAAGGAAGAGGAAGGAAAGATCACGTGCGGTTCGCGGCCCTTTTGTTAGGAAACTGCTCCGGCATTCGCCTGGTGTAGATTGGATAAATCACAGAAACTACTAATCAGAGCAGCCGGCCACTAGAATTCTCCTCCAGACAGCGACTGAATTCGACCTATCTGACAAGCTAGTGTCGAAAATCCTGCCGCCGTTGGGGACTCGAATCTAGGTCAGAGGCACAGCAGCGACATCGGTTGATGCGCCTCTCCTGGTCCGACACTTCGTGCCGTCTCTCCAAGTTGATGACAATACTGCGGTCTTTAGCCTCCGCAATTAACATATGAAACTGAGTCTGCACAATGAATTATTCCCGAAGTATTTTGGCAGTTTATGTAAAAAATTGTATAAATTCCCTATTTTTCAAAAAGAAGAAGGCTTTTCTTGAGCCAATTTTCAAACTAATGTTTTGTTTTATAATTCTTTTATCATCGCAAAGCCTCCACAATTGAACTAATTCATCAATTCATCGCATGGTTATTCTCACAGTCAATTTTTACACAATATTGTGTTCTAAAAAAATACATATGTTCCTTACTAGAATAAACTCCACATAAACGTTCGAAATTAAAAGGTTTCCGTTTTTCATTCTTCGCGTTGATTAACATGTCTCGCCTCGCCGGTATTTGATTCGTGCTCAAGGGTACGATATAGGGTACTTCAGACTTCAGTTCACATTATGACTGATACATCTAGATTATTTATCGGTACTTTTTAATGGTAAGTGAAGAGTAATTGATTTTTGTGCCTTCCTAGTTCTATCTGAAACACTTCAGTAGTGTATCACAACAGTCGCATGCAGGCTCTTTTCGAATCTATAATCATTAGGGCGTTCCTAGATAGGAGCAATCATGTATGATTAAGTGAAAAGAGTACGAAAAATACTGCGCTTATGGTTACGTCTAGAATTATGAATGAATTATGAGTTCGTGCCAGTTTAAAATTTTCGTGTTGAGAATGAAGGTCAAGAACTCTATGATCTACATAACCTCATTTCTCATAACATACCTCATTTCTCAATCTTGTTACAATATGCGTAAGTTATAACCAGGAAAATTAACCGGTATCTACCTATCAAGATTCAAAAGTCTTGACTTTTTAATCAGAAAGATAGAGATAGTTATGCATTATACTTTCCTTCATTGAATTCGAACATTTTACAGTATTATGGTTCTTTGGAAAAAGTAGAAATACAATCTAAACTTCCATCTTTCGCAATCCTTTAAGCATATTGATTTTGACCGCCACCTAAGAATGCAAAGCAAACAATGGGCCACGAATTAATCTCGAGAGTTCCGTCATTTACGATAGTATTGACCGTAAAATGAGACCTTGTTTTCCCTGGGGCACGCCCAGCTCAGCGCTGTTCACGGGCAAGCGGATCGACGTGAATGGCGCGCGATACTATCGACTGTCGAGCTTCTGCGAATGGGCGCGCCCGCGTCGGGGGCAACGACAGGGCGCCGCGACCGGCCACCGCGAGCGGTCGCGGGGCTGAAGTGGTGGAGGGAGGGGAAGGGGGGGTGGGAGCTGATGCTGGACAGTGGGCCGAGATGAGTTTTCAAACATCATTAAAATATCAGTGCAATTGTTAACAAAGGATTCGATGGAAGTTTACTCGATTAAGCGATATACAGAAAATAAGTAATTAAGACAAAAAAGTGAAAGATGGAAAGCCGAAGAGAGGATATATTTTTTTATCACGTCCCTTAAAAAGTAACAAAATAATTAATTTTAAACAATATTAGAAAAACGAAATAATATTAAATTATATTTGAAAATTCGTGCAGGTAAATAAACGAAATAGTAAAATGGGAATTGGAATATGTAGAATACTGCATGAATCATTGTGAAAGGTGTCATGGTCTCTCTAGCTAAATCTTTTTATAGTATGGTAATCGAACTCAACGTTTTCAACAAAGAATTCGTATTCTTTTATGAAAAAATACAATGTAAAAAATATTAAATTGAAATTTCATTTAAATAAAGTTTTGCATTTTTACAATCACCTGTACTGATCAAATGTTTTATTATATTGAGTACAATTTGGTACTCATTGACAATAAAAATTCTTATGTGTTTGGTCTGTTCTGCATTTCTGTATTTAAAGTTATGGGCATGATTTTACTCTTTAGGCTTAGCGTTTTGTTAATTGTATTTGAAGAAACAAGACTTACTTGGGATTGTATTACATTTACTGAATTCTTCATACATTTATGATAGTCGTCTGTGTGTTTGCATGTCCATGAATTACGGTTAAAGGGATCAATATAAACAGGAGTAACTGTAGACGTTAAATACACACTTTATATACATTTGGAGTATTTTTTCATTTTGGATTAGTCACATATGTTGATTTCTCGGAAGCAATTGATAGTATGTGGCACCGTTGAAGGCACACCTCATGTTTACATTCTTTTGCTTGAATGCATTTTGTTCACAACTGCCCTTTAATTTAGGACACAGCAATACATGAGAATATGTGCGAAGTTTTCGATTACCCCTCCAGGTAAGGTTCCTTGTAAATTACAAAAAACCCTTGTAAAGGATGATATTTTCATTAACATAGTTATTGTTATAAATTACCTGACGATCGAAAAGAGAGAGAGATGACTATCTTAAAAACAAATTTCGACATTGAAAACGCAACTGAAACTAAGATATTAATATTTATAGAAGTGATAAAACCGTAAGATGTAACTCAATTAGAACTATAATAACAGTGAGGTGTACTTGTGAATATTGAATATAATTCCAAAAAGAGAGAATTTCTGACAGTAAACAAGAAATAATAATTTTCTTGCATATTTTTAAAAATGCAAGTAAACATCAAATAAGATAAAGAAGCTTATACGAAAATCATTAGTTTGCCAAGACAATGCTTGAATAAAGATCGACAATACACTTCCTAAAACAATGAGAATGGCAGGCACTGTGCTGTTGGGCATCGCTGTGACGGCGCGCCGGTTTGCAAAGCTTCATCCTCACCTACCTCTCCCGCGTCTTTAAAACCTTCTTTACAGCCTGGAGCCCGGCCGCTCAATATGTGTTTACCGCCGCGAATTCGATGCTGTGCTGGAAATTGGCCTTCGTAACTCTGTGTTATCGGCGCAGATTAAATAGATATAGCGCTTAATGGGGAGTTATTGGCTCCGGGAGCGGCTGCGCGTGATTTGCAAGTCACGAAGGCGCTGCGATGGCGTGCGCCGCCCCGCGCCGCCCTGCGCCCTGCGCGTCGAAAGGCGGCGGCGCCGCCCGCGCTTTTTGCGAGCGTAGCTACTGGAAGAGGTGGCTCAGTGCATCAGCTGATGTGGCTGCAGTGCCTCTGACCTGGAGGTCCTAGACTCGAGTCCCGAAGGCGGCAGGATTTTTTGGCACTAGCTAGATAGCTTGGTCGAGTTCTGGCGCTCTCTGGAGGAGAATTTTAGCTGGCGGCTGCTCTGATCGGGAGTTTTCCATTGTTTCTTTGATCCACACCAGGCGAATGCCGGAGCAGTACCCTAACAAATGGGCCACGGACCAAGCGCGATCCTTCCTCTTCCTTGTAAAATACTCTCCCCTTATTTTCACACACGTACACTTACATGCACTACAATCCCACACATGTCAGGAGACTGGCCGAGAGCTTAGAGCTTGTCCCGGCTTGATTGGCTTGGTCAATGAAAGATTCCTGGTTAGAAAGATTCCCCGCTAGTCGACGGTATGGAACCAGATTTCACCATACAACGGGCAAAAATCAAAGCCACCACCCGAGGACAAAAAACATGCACTGCAGTTACGGGAATAAGGACCTTAGCAGTTGACGCACCCGGAATCATCAATTAAGTGCGGGCAAGTGCCCCCCAGGGTCCAACACGAGGCCCTCAACTCTAGGCGCAACAATCAGTCCAATTCAATCACTTGACCCTTAGGAATGAGAAGCGTCCTGCTAACATTTGTGTTGTTTCGAGAAAACTGACATCAATCTTTTGTTAAATCATTATTCGGTCATATCGCAACCCACTGTAGTGCTTTGTACAGTAGGAGTTTGCCTCTAAATTGCATCACGAAAACGTTTCACATGTACCAAGCAAATTCTAGAGTAGCAACCTAAGTGACGGGTCACGGACAGGGCGTGATCTTGTCTTCTCATCCTTGTCCCTTTACATTTAACGTCTCCATCCTTACTACATATCCTTACATTTGCACGCAGTTACAACTTATCCACACATGTCGGGAGACCAGTCGGTTGCTTCAGCTTAGATTTTGTCCCGTCTGCTCCGCTGCAGCGAAATACCCGGTGAAGGGAGAACCTAGCCGACACATAGGTCGACACCACTTTCTCATTCCAATGGAGTGAAAATACCGACATTTCCCCAGATATACCATGCACTGGGACCAATGAACTCAAGAATAGTCACACGCTGGATAAATAATTAAAGAGAGGCTATCTTTAACGGTACATGACAAAATTGGATAGTTATAAGACTCATTTAAAGATGATAAGAAGACACATTCGGATGTGGAAAATTGTGATCTAATATGAGGTTATTATTAAAATCAAATCTATAATAATGAAATTAAACGAAAAAGTACTAGATTAATATTTTTAGAAGTTTCTCAAGGGTGCGCCGTCTTCGGGACTACAGGTACTTCGATCAGCGTCCAAATACACGGAGTAAAATAGGGCTACGATGCAGGCGGCGTCCCTAGCGATGCAGAGGGAACGGGCGGGCGGAACGGGTGTGGTGAGATAAGCGAATAAAGCGGACAAAGCTGCCGGGGAGGTAAATAAATGCCCGGGAATCGCCGGTTAATCAGCTAATATATAACAACCACTACATCATTTACTGACAGTAATGGTCTATGTATTCCAGGATATTTGTGACTTTCGGGAAAATTTAGTGCTAGTTCTCCCTCTAGTTCAAAGTAATGATTTTCATTTCGGATTGATGTTACACGATTAATCAACAGATGCACCAAAATTGAATTGAAGGGGAATTAATGATAAGATATGGAATAACAAATAGCAATATCTATAAGTAAATGTATTTTTCGATTGAATCAGTGCGGATTAATAAGACACCTGCATCACATTAAAGGAAGCTATCATTTTTTCTATTAGCTAAATATTTCTTTAATTCCTAATTCGTTTCCAGGTAATTGCAACAGCTGAGCGTTTTGTAGAACAACTGTTAAAAGTTAAGTCACATTATACATATACATATATATATATATATATATATATATATATATGTGTGTGTGTGTGTGTGTGTGTGTAATTTATTTAATTGCTAAAGATCCATAAAAGTAAAATGTACGTTACCACAGAAAAAGTAACAGCAGTTTTTCACACAGAAATGCAGATAAACAAATCTCATATATGAAAGAAAATACAGCAATTTGCTGCCTTGGAAAGAAACGGTGAGCTACAATCACGTGCAGAACAACAGCTTTCCGAATTAGCTCCAAGCGCGAAGCAAAGAAGGCAAATGAACATATCATTAGTTAAATCATACGACAAGAATTAGGAGGTCGCTTGCGCGCACAAGCTGTAAAAATAAACCTCGGGACGGTCGTTCAGGGCATGTTAGAGCAGTCGTTTGGCAATTCCAGGGGACCGTGTGCAGTGTTGCGCAACCGAGAAGAGGCGAGTGGGCGTGGCGGGGAGGGCGGGCAGGGGAGCAGCGGGGAGGAGCGGGGTTTGCGCAACCGCGCGACCTCTCCCCTTGAGAGCGATTACTTCCACTGCTCCGCTGTAACTCCCGACGCAAACCTCGCACATCTCATAAAACAGCGCGGCGAATTCCGCTCTTCTTGGCGGGGCGCGGCAGGACTTTTGCCGCAGGATAACCATCGCAAACTTCCATCTCCTTTCATTGCGCCCTTTAAACGAGGCCCCGGGGTTGTAGGTACAGCCATCCAGTTGTATCTAATGTAAGCGTGGCGTTAAACATTCACGGTGTTGTTCGTACGTAGATTAAAGCGGTGTTTAAGGGCCGGGGCCGCCGGGGCCGGGCGGGGCACGCCAAAACGCTGCCGGGGACAGGATTTCAATTAAGAAACAATAGACATCTCGGTCGATGAATTTTTAACGTTTTATGTGAGGGCCGTGGTTTTAAAGAGACGCCAGAGGTAGGAGGCCATGGCGACCGCTCGTTCCGTGCGCGTGGGGAGGTCATTCTGCGAATGGGGCCGGGGAGAGTGGGCGGGGCAGGGGGGAAGGGGGTTAAAGAAGTGGGGTTCATTAAAGAGCGGAAGCGCAGCGGTGATAACTTCCAGGGCATGGCCCGCATGCAACAGCGCATTACGTCGTCTGTACTTAGAGCAGCGCGGGTCGCGCCGAGGAATGCACGGAACAAATTACCTGCCCCCATCTGTGCGCGTCATTTGTCAGTGAGTTTCGCACTCCGCTCTTCAGCGGAATGCGCCTGCCGTTTTGCGTGACGTAATGGCAGTTCAACTTTGAGTGCTTTCTCAAGTATTACTTGCCATAGAGCCCGCATATACATTCCACCCGCTACGTTTTCTGGGATAGAAAGGAATTCTACTCAGAATATTTTTAGAAATGTCTACGTATTTTTTTAAATTGTCTTAAAAAGAAGTTGTAACACTATTTGATATTGCGAGGTCTCTATTTTTCATCAGAGGTGAGACACCAGCGCTGTGACAATTATTTGGCTTTACGGCAGGTATGTTACAGATGTTCTCAACACCACCCAGTTTTGATGCAGCGTACAAGTACGTTTTCATCAAAGTTTGCGAGATCGAGTCCCACAGAAATCATGAACATGTTTCATCATTTCATCTTTCATCAATATTCTGTCCTCGCATTCACCCCTACTATCACCTTTAGACGCGATGTCCCTGCATCCTCTTGAGAAACTATTTCCGAGTTCCAGAGAACGCATGCTTGTACGTAGCGGTTTCTCCAACCGTTCTAGCCACCCTGCAATTGCGCACGTTGGCTGAAATTTCAAAAATTATGCATCGAATGGAGAGGGACTTATAGTATACGGCCTAAAATTCTTTGTGTTAAGTAACACGCATCATAGATTAACGTAGTACCTTAGTAGAACGTCCAAAGCGCTCGAGTGCCGTTTGGCTTAAGAAACAGTGTTAATCTACGATGCGCGTCACTAAACGCGCATTATCGCAACGCTCATGCCCAGGGACCCTATGGCTGCAGCAAATCTTACTGTAGTCACCGGGAAGACAAGGGAGGTCATAACGGGGTAAGTCTCACCAGGTTTTTGCACCAACTTGCCGTGGCGTGTGGAGCTTGCCCCACTCTACAGACATGGCGGAACAAAATCTGATAGAAATACTAATTCAATTCAAAAAATACTGCATTCTTCATTGATACTTTCTGCAATTTTTCTTCTAAATAGTTAATTACTAATGCAATTATTTATTATGTATGAATTTAGTAGTAGTAAACCTCAAAATTATTTTCCCGAAAAGAATATTAAAACACATTGATATTTTTAGAGAGGAATTTCCCTGAAATTTCCTTTGTGCCTCGTTACTTTAAACAGAATATTTAGAAGCCGATTACATACATATGTAAGGTAGGATACCTCTCATAATAATTAATAGAAAAAATCCATAAAAAGGACGCAAGATTCCTTGTCGCAAGTAAACGGTGGGCGATTCCATCACATTATGCAATTCAAGAGGCGTCAGCAGAAACAGCAGTACAAAATCCGTAGTAAAATGGTGTATTTTGTCTCTGATTCAGAAAATTTATTAAGTTAACGCTACCGAGTCACCACTATTAATCGCTTCAGCGGTAGAAACTTAAGTATTACGGGTCAAAAAACAAAATAAAATGTCATTTTTAAAATCTTCTTGCTTAGTAATAAGACCTTCAAACACTTTTTCTCTAGAACAAAGTATACTATTTAAGGAACACAATTTTATAGCCACAAATAACAGCTAAAATGGAAATTATGTTTCTATACTTGAAAAGCCGGAGAAAATCGTTTACGTTTTTAATACGTTTTTAACCAAAATACGTTTTTAATTTATATACCGTCAAAACAAAACATATATGCCGTATGTAAACTCGTATCGTCTGGACAATCTTGTAGTGTATTTTAATAGGAGTTGGAAACTGGCCCAAAAACTCGAAAAATACCGTATTTCGTTTTTCAGGAAAAATTTACGCTTTGTGTAAAACTCAGGTTGTACTCCGACTTAAGTTGCCAAAGTATTATTTATTCCGCACTCATACCTCAATCAAAAGAACAAAATATCATTTTGTAACATTGTTTTCAGTTTTGCCTTACTTGTGGACTACTTTCTTTGTTTTTTGTTAAATTGTAACGATTCTCTCTTATTTGGACCACAAAACCACAAATGCAGGGCTATTACCTCACCTTTCCTTACATTTTACATTCAAGCAACAGAGGAAAACGTCGAAATAGTTGCAATGCAGGGCTGTTACCTCACCTTTCCTTACATTTTACATTCAAGCAACAGAGAAAATGTCAAAGAATAGAGTTATTTTGGACGGTAATGTTTGTTTTACTTATCAATAATGTATATATTTAGGTCATACCCTATCATACATTTGTTTTAAATAAAACTATTTATCAATCTAGACGTTTCCTACTTCTTTGAAATGCACGATTATCCTAACGGTACTAAAAGTACTGTTGTTTCCTGCACGATTGTCCCATAAAAAAATTCCTCTATCTGACAACTGTAAAAAACATTTCTCTTTATATTTACGGCATGCGTGTACAAGGTACACAGACGAAATGAATAGTATCTGGTGGAAAAAACATTGCCCTAACAAGCTGTGTGTTCTCAACATCTCTCCTTGCCCTTAGAAATGTTTAATAAACTTTTTCCTATTAAAATTTATCATTTCGTACTATTACCCGATTGTCAACGATTGTACTGTGCCTTTCCTTACTCGTTGCAACTTCAGACTCACAAATAACCTAAGACGCATGGCCTGTGTTGAATCATATAAATGATATCTTCATATTTAATGCATATCACCGTATTTATCTAAGGCCAAGTAAAAAATTTGTAAATATCCAACTTGTGATGCAAAACTATTTAAATCACATTTACATTTCTCTACAGCAAATGTAGCTTAAGATATGCTACTGCACCAATTAATCTTTACACTCGCCCTTCCATGCTATTATGTATTTAAAGGGAAGGTTCTTGAAACACGTTAAGCCATGGAAATACTAGATAGACCGTTTAAACTTGCAGCATATCGTGATAGTAATCTTAATTATTTTTACAATTCACAGTCTCACGTTTAATTTGTTTCCAAATCTTCCCAGTGCATTTTCGATTTTAGCCCATTGGAAAACGGCACTTCTTGTGGTATTGAATTTCAAATATCTGATTTCGAACTTCTTATCCCGCGCTACGACGGGGTCTCCCACGGGAAGGTCAAGAAAAAGGTCGGAGGGCTAACGACCGCAAATGAACCTCAGTCTTTCTTCATTTCCTCGTTTACATTTACTACCAGTTTCATACAAAAAATGGAAGATGTTTGAATCATCCAGGTACAGTAATCAAGTAACCTACGTCTATCTATACATTCCAGTCAGACAAATTCCGGTTCGCCAATTAAAACAAAGGAGGTGTAATCTCATAACACCTCATCGCAAACGTGACGTATCTTGTCCTTCTGATGGGGAACTGTTCAAATGTTTTAGTCAAAGATCCAGAATTTTAAAAAAATATTCTTAATAACATGTGTTTCTTTTTTAAGCAACTTTAGTACATTTTAGCATACCTACAGATGTGATAAATAGCTCAGTCAATTCCTTTTGATCATAAGCATCATAAGAAAAATCATATCATACCATAAGAAAATCCATTGGTACAGTTCCCTCTAAGATATTCTGGAACGCTAGTTCCTTGGTTCTGCTGGTTCCCTGTAAGATATTCTGTAAAAAGTCTATAAAAGCACATATTTTGTTTTTGTAATAAGGAGTATTGTTTGAACTGAATATTGCCACAGATTCGTGCATAATATGAGTCTGGGGAGATAAACAAAGAATTAGCTGTATGATTAATGAACGAAGTGATACACGTTAAAAAGAAGTCAATGTGTAAAATTGTGTGATTTCAATTTAGTCAAGTTAAATTCTCCTCCGCGCGGCCATAAATATTAGAGATTTCTAAACCACTTTGAAAACATAACACGTTAAAAAAACAACACTATGTGATAATAAATACATTGATTTTTATTTTCCAGTATACATAGGTATATACGGGGATATACGCAGTAAAGAGAAAGTTATGTAATGCTGCGCGTAAAAAGCTTTGAGATTTTGAAAAAGATCCTTCAAAATTTGGAGGTACATTACATGAAGTTCCCCACACATTTTCAAAAGTTTCTCAAAAACGGCTCCAAATTTGTTCTTTAATTTATTATAAGAATAGAGTAAAACACACATGAGGTGGTGTAGGTTCACTCTGAAGTTTTGAAATTTGCAAAAGTTAAAAAAATTTTCGGGCTCTTCCTACAACTACAAAATGAAAGATAGAGATTTTCCCTTGAAATAAAATGTTTTCTCCATAGTGGGTTCTTTCATTAAGGACAGGTACATTGTTTTGAAAATTTCAGTTGTTTTCGCGTAAAATGGCGTGCAATATGCACAATTTTAAAAATTAGGAAAAGAAGATTTTCTCAAAAACGACTAAATATTTTTTCTTTAAACACTTGGTAGGGATAGTGTTAAATGTACTCAATGAAATGACATAAGCGCTCTATTCTTTCGTGGTTGTTGTTTTTTTCAAAAATTAAAATTAACTGTTTTTACTTGTCCCTCACGTCGGTAATATTTACATTAGCTGCCATTTTTTCACATTGTTATATTTACGAGTATTTGTGCTTCAAATAATATCATACAAAAGCATTCCGCATTCCAAAAGCAAAGTTCGTCATGTCCATTGCCGGGTCTCGTGAATCAGCCCACCGCGAACGAGCACAGGACGCTCAAGCATTCGGTGCTCGAGGATGAAATGCTTCAGCTAGTATGAGTGAACAAATGGCACGTCTTGTAGATTTCTACTGTGTAACTGAGGGGAGAGAATAGGGTATGAAAGAAGGAAGAATCGATTTATGGGAATTGTTCCAGCATTCACATGGCATTGGTTGGGTAAAGCAAAGAAAACTACCCATACGAGCAGTCGGAGGACAGAAGTTTTCTTCAATCAGTGGCTGAATTCGATCAGCTGTCTAGCTGGTGTAGAAATTCTGGCACCGTCAGGACTCGAAATGTAGAACCTCTCAGTCAGATCCGTTGCAGAGGCAGTGTCAGCTCTTAGCTAATCTTAGCCTTTCAATAACATAGCTAAAGGTTATTCACACATTTTTCTGTTGCAGACAATTTATTGGGCCCCCGACTCATATCTTTCACTCGTATCACGTATAAACAAGTGTACGGACACTGTAAGCCATTTCCTTTTTTCGTAAGAGAGAAAATTTACAATTGCTCTTATTTTCATCTCGTGTCAAAACCAGCCATCTGTGAGCATCATTGAGTTCACGAGTTAGTACATTAAGAGAGTCCTTTGCAAAAACTCGGATAAAATAGACACCCTTTTAAAACTCGTTTGCCGAGCCACGCATCGACCGGGCATAGACTTAACACCGCGCTGCTCCTGTCCGGAAGCGTGGGCTCATCGAGCCGTTGCGCTATTGCTAATATGAACTAGGTATTGCTCGCGAATAACGGTGCTGCTCGCAAAGGTTATGCGAAACGCCGCTTGCTTCGGCCGTCGACCGAAGCCATCATATCGCCACGCCTCATTCTGTGAGCATTCACCGATCCACCGGAACTAATCGTCTGTCAGCAGCTCTAAATCTCTGCCAGCGGAGGATGCGGTGATCTCCAGGTCGACTATACGACAAAACAATAACTGACTAATCCTTAAAAAATTGTCATATTCCTGATTCAAATTAAATTTGTGATTGTAACTAGTAGACACGATAATGCTTTGCTAGTTTAATGTGTTCCACTTCGTACGCTACTGGTCACGTGATTGTTAATCACGTTTTATGCTATGCTCTGCAAAGCCTTTAATTGGTGAAAGAGTTTTTCGTGAATATCGGTTGCTTCTATTTCCTGGTTTGGACATGGTCGTCATGTATCCTATGATCAAACCTTCTCCCTCAAATTTAGGCATGTATTTGGTATGACATTGTCTTGGAGTAATATAAGAAATATAATGTCCGAGATAACGATCAAGTAATAATACCGGTTTATATTTTACAATCGCAGGGGTAGAATATGCAGCGAAGATTCGCTTAATACTGGAAGGTGCGGCGGGTTGCGTAGAGCTTCTGTTCAGGGGCGCTTGAGTCGACTCGTGTTAGGCAGCACAGTTCCGTGTGGCCGCGTGGTGCAATGCCGCCACACTTCCCTGCTGTGAAGCCATCCTTATCCTTTCGGACATCTATGGCTGATCTGAAAAATGAAAGAAAAACATGGTCAGGAAAGACAATAGCCGTTCGGCGCGCTTTGTGGCGTTGATTACCGCAAATTTCTTGCCGTATTGGCGTTAAGCCCTATTTGCTTTGTGGGTAAGGCCTACTGCAGCATGTCTCTGGGGTGCTAGTACGTAGCCGTGGGGTCCGGCACGTACGCATTTAAATTTCTAATGATGTCATTATTTGACGCGTTTAATTTTTCAAAGCAATTTTTAGCTAAATTTTTGAAATGTTGTTTTAATGTCGGCATCTTTAGCGCCGAGTGAATTTCTGCTTGGGTCAGCATAAACGCAAACTAGTGGTGCTACAGAACGGCACAGACTTTCCAGTATTAGTTTTTTTATTTCCTTGGGTCTTATTTATTGCCTTGCTTTTATTTCTTGCCAGCTGCCATCTATCACCTCCAAAAGTGCATTTTTTGTCATTTTCTTAATTGTTCGGTTTTCTATTGGTAGAACGGAAATCATAATTTTAGAATATTAAAGAACACAAAAATCTAGTCCTAAATGGCAATGTTCTTTTAAAAATTATGTGCCGTTTTAAAGAAAATTGCGTTTTAGCGCTACTAAAAATGCGAAACTTGAAGCTCATATTCAGAGAAAATTTTTGAGTTTACAAAATACTTAATTTGAAGTTATTTGAAGCACTTACAATAACAAATATAATAATCTTTACAAATTGCTGATAATGTGCAACATTTTGAAAATGTCCCGTGGTGCTTCATGTAAAGTACCCCCACATTTTTAAGAATCTTTTTCAAAATCTCAAAGCTTTAACTAGAACCAGATCGTCCGGGGAACATCCATTTTGGAAGAAATCGTAACGTATGGGTTAGGCGCTAGCAGTGTTCACAGACTGACGGACAGACGGACGTTTTCCTTTCAATTGGTTTTTCGGTATCAAGGACCCACAAACGGGGGTTCTGGCTACACCACGTGTCAGGGGATTTTTTCTTAATTTAGCAACTGGTTTTATCCATTTTTTCGTTTTCATGGCCCGGCAATGAATTTTTTTCCGCCGAAAAATTGGCCATTTTTCGCGTAGCTTTACATAACTCTCCCTATATTACGTACATCACTCCGTGTATACGTCGGTATACGGGAAAGTAAAAATTATTATCAACGCGCGTCTATGTGATACAGACATACGCACGTTCCCATTGTGCTATCCTTATGTTGTTCACGTATATGTAAACAATACGTTTGACAAAGTTTTATCGCAATCGGATGAACGGTACGGCAGTGCATAAAATGCGAACAAAGAAACATTGATTTTTATATATTGTTTATATGGTTGTAATAAATGTGTCTCTTCAATTTTCAATGTGCATTACCTAGCTCTTATCTCACCTTTTAGAAACGAACATACGAACATACAGATCGAAATAAAACGAATGCGTCCATATCTTACTGTCAGAGCTAGACAGAAGGTGACAGGGTAAGAGAATATTACATACTAGAAGTCTCAGGAACATTTTTCTTCTCCGTAACGTGAGAAATATCAATTCTTTTCCTCAGATGAGGATTTCCTCATATTCTCTTACATTTTTTAAAATATATTTCACATCTCTGTGCAATTGCTTGTTCATAAGCGATGAAAACCTCATTAATTTCCAATAAATTGAAATAATTAAAAGAAATATTAAACGAATCAATCAAAATGGTATATCCACCAAACGCAATTATTCTATTATTCCACACGAATTAGTAGTTCAAAATCTTGAGATATACTTCGAAATATTGCGTTTACTAAAAGGTAATATTACGAAACGCACTACTAAATTTACTTTACTGTATTAACTGCACTTACAAATTTGCTAATCGGCAATACTAAACGGCTTAATACAAAATATTAAATTTTCAACAGAATTGTATTACATATTTTGTCAACTTTCTTTGAATTCCTAAAACACTATTTGAATTCATGTTTGACAAATACTCTTAATTCGCTAATAGATGAAAAAACTCTTCCAGATTCTCATTATTCTCTTTCTTGTATAAGATGCAAAGCTTTTCTCGAAGTTCAGTACCGAGTTCTTCCCATAATGAACCCAAAACAAGATAAATGGCTTCTTCAAAGTTTGACCTTCAACTCTACCTCGGAGCATGTAAAATATTTAAGCTCCTTGTGCTGTGAGTACCGCATGTTTTTAAAATTCTTAATGCACAATATATTACTTCATTACAGTTTGCAAGCCTTACCCAATTTCATAGCCAAGAACTTTTCCTAGAAAAAACTTGCCACGCATTAATAACTGAAAATAGAGAACCTCAAGGAAACATGTTTTCCTCTGCTTTTCTCCTGGAAAACGAAAAGGGGAAATAGCGTAGATATCCTAACTGATGAAAATCATTTGATATTTTGTCTAAACACTTGCAATGTACTAACCATTTGAGCGCTTCTGCATCGAACGCTCAAAATTTCATCACTCACCAATTAATTGTGTCACAATTATCAAAATTATAAAACTCATTGCATTATATACTAATACTAATAATGTACCGATCAAAACCTTGAAAGGCAAAAATGTCAAAAAAGTTTACAATAATAATTAAATAAATAAGGAAACAATAAAATAAACTATCAGAAAAACCAACACACAAAATACTCTACCAGAGCTTTGTTAATATCTTTAATTAAGTAATAGTTTTCATGTGTATTATCAAATAAGTGAATCCCAAGAAAGGAAAAAATAGTTACCTAGTTCTGAAAAATATCTCCAAGTTATATTACACTATGTTTCCTCACGTAAATAACAAAAAACAAGTACATTTGCAATTGATTTTAAATCAAACTTCACTGATCTAAAAACGCCAAAAACATTTATCCAAATTTGTAAGAATTTCCACAAAATAGG
>JAHLJT010000631.1:178181648-178193391 GCA_031308135.1 Acheta domesticus | reverse complement strand
GATCTATTTTAAAAGTTAGATCATCTTTCGATGACCGTTAATCACGAGGCAATCAAGTAAGGAGAGGGATTTGCCACGACGAAGACTGAAAGCATGTACAAAATAGCGTATCTTTTCACAAATGCACGAGAACATTATTGTACCTGCTCTGACTACTTGTTGAGTTTAGTTAAAAAGTTATGGCCATTAGGAATGCAATTCATTGAATTTGAATTCAAACCCTGCCAACATTTCTCTATAACAATTTTACATAGAAAATATCATTAGCTATTTATAAAATATGCCAATTTACGTGTAAATTACCCTGTGTAGGGCTTCACTGGCATTTCGGGTCTTGCCTAAAGAGCAGCGCTCCAGTAATTCATTTGATACAAATCTTTGATACACTGGCATCATTTTTATAATCACATCTGAATTCAACTTAAGATAGTTTTCATCGTAGTTCTGTCATGTTGAGGTGTGTCATCACCAGCAGCAACAGCTCCATTATAAAAACACCGGGACATTTGGCTTCCTGGACATTTGAAGTTCTGTGGTTTTTGTCTGTTGACATGCAATGATATATTGTATCGTAAGTGGCACTCTTCATCTATTGCACATTGGAAACATTCTTTTTATAATTGCATTGCGATAGTAAGCTCCCAATTTGACAATAGTATCTATTTTCAGGCTACTCCACATGGAAGCCACGTTGTTTATATCAATGTTACACGCTCTAAACTGTTCACCTGTTTTCCAGAATAGCCAACTTTACATGAAGAAATTCCAGCCAACATTTCTGTACCTCACAATCCGCCAAGTTGCACATTATTTGGAAACTTTGTCAACGAAATGTCAGTTCGGGATTTTAAAAGAGCCATGCCCACTTACGCACGACCTTTTAAATCATCGCGTCATGTCTTAAATAGTACGTGAAATCTAAAACTGATTTCAAAACCTGAAAGTAGAAGTTACAAACATAATAAAAAACATAAAAAACAAAAATCGATAGTTTTTCGATATTTTGCTAAAATTTCACCGATGCATTGCCTTAAGTAGGATTTTCACCTAAATTGATATTCTCTAATGTCGCCGCACCTTGAATTTTAAAACCGATATTTTAATTTTGGGGGGGTGCTTTACATAAAGCCAAAATTGTCTATTTTCAAAATTGTCCATCAAAAAATAGCTCCAAATTACTACAAATACACAAAATAATCAAACATAATTTTTACAAATTACTTAATACAATTTTACAAAATTAATGATTGCGTAGGCTTCCGCGGCCGGAATTCATGTTGTCCAGGCTGTCCGGGATGAGCCGCGTCGTCGATTTGGTGGCTGACGTTTCGGCCAACATATTGTAACCTTCCTCAGAGTGTACTGCTGCAGTACGCTCTGAGGAAGGCCACAATATGTTGGCCGAAACATCAGCTACCAAATCGACGACGCGGCTCATCCCGGATAGCTTGGACAACACTTACAAAATTAATGTTTTAACCCTATCATGTTAAAGCTGACCTACCTATGAAATAACAAATATAATACAAAAAATAATTTTAATGTCAACATATTCTAAAAACAATTGAAGTTTATTTAATCTAATTTTAAAATTGTTGACATAAAATTAAGCATAAAACGGGTGCAAACTGGCTTGACACGACGCTAGCGCATACACACAAACGTTGAATTCAATCTTTCTAAATTTTTTTAATTAGGTACTTTTTTTCTTATTTAAGGTCACTTTTCAACTGCGAGCACCCGATGTAACATTTGGGGTAACGGTACACGGACTTATACAAACATCCCTGCTCCGGACGAAATTCGAACCCGTGAACTCTTAGGCACAAAGCAGCCACAGCTTTTAGCGACCTCAGCTATTCAATCCGGCTAAAACAGACATGAAAAAAAGGCATTTATTCTGGCTAAAATAATGGGTAAAAGCAAATAAAACATTAAAAGCCACCATTTACGAGTAAAAAATTACAAATAAAATAATTCACTTATTCTAACTGTAAAATTTACATTAGCACTCACGTGGAAGGAAACTCCCTTTTCTTTGCAATCTTCGTGGCACATGAACATCCGGTATAACGACTACTATTTTATTTTACTCGTGACGCTCATCTCTATGAAACACTATTGTGCACTTTCATTTTAATCTTGAAATGGTATCAGTGAAAATGGAATTGTAGATGTCGTTCTTTGCACTTGTGTAATCGCCAGAAGGGAAGAGAGAACTAGAATGTACTGAGAAGGGTGTATCATTTGCAGATCGCTCTGCCCTAAAGAGTGATCCAAGGCCATACACATAGTATGAGGACGAATTAGACAGCTGCAAACAAGTCTGTCACCAGCAATGAAAAATATGAACAGTCTTCGCTAGTATCCACTTCCTTTCCCCTTTACACTTTCAACACAACCTAACAATGGACCCGCGGCGTCCATTGACAATCAACAACCGTACCTTCATGTTATCCAGGCTTTCTAGTTTGTTTCCAGCTTGATAGAGATTAGTTCGAGGAGGGTAAAAAAAGGAAAATAATGAAGGAAAACGGCAGAAAAAGGTAAAAATAAGGCAGAAAAAAACACAAATAAGTCAAAATATCAAACATAGGCGTTAGAATCTAACATAAGCAAAAACTGGAAAAATGAACATCCACTAAAAACACCTCCACAAGTACAGTTAAGTGATTCCTACTGTTCAAAGTGATAAAATCGTACCAATAATACAAAGGCATTTTTCCAAACTTCTGGACACTGGCTACGAGAAATGGCACCCATTTTTGGCTCCATCCGCACGGAAGAGCACAGCGCGTGCCGACCTACCTTATAATCCCTGCATACAGAGAGTAAAGCATTCCATTGTTCCACCGATCCCGCCATTATATATCCAGTAAGGAGAATAATAAATGTGTAGTATTCTCTGCGTTGAGAGCCATGAATCTACCCCAAACCAATATTAATATTCTCGAAAATTTTCATAATGTCACCAAAAGTTATAATATCCTTCCAGTTCCTGATTGGTGCCTGACGGGGCTGTCGGGTGAGAGGATATTAAATGGTAGTGGTTGCTTTACTCTCTGTATCTACGGACTCCAACCTGCCTGTCCGTTGGGGGCCTCAACGCAGAGGCTTGCCTCCCCGGAGCGGCGGCCGAGGCGGCGTGCGGCGAAACCATCGCCGCGGGATCGATGCAGTGGCGGTGGCGGCGGCGGCGGCGTGGGCGATAGGCCTGGCGAGGCGGAGCCAGGGCGCACGGAGTGTGCAACGCGCGACCGCCCAGTGGCGGCGGCCGAAGTGGGACGCAGGGATTGGTGGCGAGGGGCGGCAGGGGAACGGCGCGAAATCAGGTGGGATGAGCACAATGGGGGAGGTGGTTGTGAAAGGGTTCAATGGCAAGAACGGAAACAGTGGGTTTCCAAGAGAGGTAGAGTGGGTTGTGCTGCAAAGGGTCAGGAAATAAATTTTAGGGTGGAAACAAAATTTGACGTAATAAAGTAGATCGAGGGTAGAGGAAACGATAAGAGGAAATTCGCATATGCAGAATTGTCATTCACCCAATAATATTGTATAATGTCATTCATCCAATAATATTTATTATTCCAATCACTTTGTGTTTATTTGAATTTGTAGATCTGAACACTTGTGAAAGGACAGCCAGCAAGAGGGGGAGATGGAATATCTTGTCCCAAGTCTCGATGTGTCTGAGCCTCCGATTTTTTAAAAACTGAAAACTGTTTATAAATGTAGTTACTTTTCATTCAAATTAACACCTAAAAGTTACTCCTAAAGCATAGAGAAACTAATCCCACTCATGTATTGGAGGGTGAGCAATGAACTTTGGTTTGAAGTAATAAGCCCTCTTGGATATGTAGAGAAAGGCTCGTGTGCCTCTGCTGTTCTGTACCAATTATATCAGTACAGTAGATAAAATTCTACTGTTCAACACTTGCTTTCGTTCCCTGAACACGCTAAGTGGACTTTCCCTCTCATAGTCACTCACACTATCTACCAATGTCTCTCATTCATATTGTGTTATTTTCTTTACCTCTCCTACTTGTGATATCCCTTATAAACTTTGTTACTCTCTTACTTCCTCTTCCTTCCAAACGTCCCTCACTTTGTCATTAGCATTATAACAATCGATAAAATATAGTAACCTTTCAAAGTGGTGAGATGACATGTGAAATGTTAATAATGACAGGGTAGTCACTCACTGAAAGTAGAAAGTTAAGGAAAAAAGAGTCTCCAGGGAGTCTGGATACTGTTCAACGGAAGATATAGAACGGCGGTGCAGCGGGGGCACAGGCCTAAGACTGCGGGGTGCGCTGATGGGAGCGAGCGTGCCTGCGCGGCTGTGGACTAGGGATGGAGACGGCGTGGGAGGGCGAGACTGGACCCTTTGGCGAGGGAAGGAGGGGTATTAGAATGGGGGAGGGGCGTTAACGGTGAGGTGGGGGAGAGGCGGAGAGGGAGGGGATGTGGCTGGGACGGGGTGGGGTAGTGTGGCGGGGCTGGGGCGGGATAGTGTGGCGGAGAGGTTCGGGTTCGGTCGGGCTCGGGCGTGGCGTAGCGGGGATGAGTGGCGGGGACAGGAAAGCGGGGAGGGGCGGGGAAGGGAGAGAAGGGTGGTAAGGAGCGGGGCGGGAATGGGATAGGGCGTGAAGGGGAGGGGCGGGAAGGGGGGAAGGGCGTGAAGGGGAGGGGCGTGAAGGGTAGAGGGTGGAAGGGGAGAGGGGCGGGGAGGGGGAGGGGCGGGGAGATGCGGGGAGGGTTCGGGGAGATGAGGGGAGGGGCGGGGAGGGAGGGGCAGTGGGATGAGGGGAGGGGCGGGGAGGGCCGGGGATGGAGGGGGAGGGGAGGGGCGGGGGGAGGGGCGGGGAGGGGTGGGTATGGCATGGGGCGGGGTTGCGGGAGCGGGGGGGGCAGACAGAAGAGCGCGAGAAGCACGCGCCGCGTCGCGACGCGGCTGCCGGCGCCAGACGGAATCCGAGCATCGGGGCTTGGGAGGGGCGGTGGCGCGGCGGGAAGGGAGGGGCACGAATCAGAGATAAATCCCCTGCGGCGGCACCGTCGCGCGCAGAGCCTCGCCGGCAGGACCCAGCAGACGCCGCCAGCCTCCCCTTTGGACCACCACACCCGGGCGCGTTCTTTGTCGGGTGAATTATCGAAAAATGGCCGCTATTCACAGATATATCTATTACGAACGTGTGTTGTATCTTAACATTTTAGAGGAAAACGATCCTTGCAGTCGTACATACGGTTTCATTATTTACACGCCGTTTTATTGAGACGATCGATTTTGATTTACGTCGTTAGTAGGAACGCAATAAAATATTGTAACATTGCAATGTGAGCAGCAAATGAGAATGAATTATTCCAGGTTTCTTCAATTTATTACTCATTAAATAGTGAAAAAAGGTGAAACATGTAAACTTTTTGATTTCAGAAGATAGAGCGACAATAATAAGTGCTTGGCCTTACTTACCGTTACCGGGTCAGGGCCTACCAGAAGCATCTCAGCCTCGCGGCCATGGGGTTAGGGGTTCCGTGTGGTTAGTAAGAAAGTATTCCTACAGCGTATTCTGGTATTCAAAACCTGGGAAGTGAGTTTTCTCATCATCACACAGGAACATATACTGTGACATTGCAAGGAAAACATATCTTGCCCGACCGTGTATCGAACTCGTGGGTCACGTCATGGAAAACGAGCACGCTGACCAATGAACTAAACCGCGATGGTTAATTAGAAGTGCTTAGGAACTCAAATTTTCAAACATTTGTATGAATAAGGTGATCACATCTCGTTAAGAATTAAGGGTATAAAAGAGCTCTTTACATTTCGATCGCAATGTTAATTGTATTGGTCTCGCTCAATTTCACCAAATATGCTCCGCTTAGGTCAGTTTGTTTTCGGTTGTTAAATACCTGGTCCAAAAACGTTTCTATTTCGACCTTGATACATAAACTACAAGACTGATACTAAAAATTAAATAAATCACGTATTTATTCGTAGTTTCCCGCCTCTTCTCCTTAACCACACGTTGCAACCACTTTGTTGTAACCACACGTTTGCAAAAGTTATTTGTAGCGTTTTCAATTTTTGAAAATTGAAAGAGTTAAAAGAAAATTGCATATTTTCCACCCTGTGTAATACTAGCATTATATTTTCTTTTTGGGAAAAAATGTAAAGAAAAAATTTTGAGCTCTTTTATTAATTTTTAAAAATATATTTCCTGTATTTACAGCAAATATCCTACGAAAACTACAGTTTTTTTTCAAAATATTATGCATAGCCTCATTTAAAGATCTAGCATTTTATAAAATACTGCCTTCACCCGGCTGCGGTTCTCAAATTACTCCTTCTTAAGATCTTTGGGTCCAAATGGACCCATATAATTTCTCTTGCAGATTATTTACTTTTCCAATGTAGTATGTATATAGTATGTAGTATATAGTGTATAGTATGTAGTATGTATGTAGTATGTATATTTCCAATGTAGTATTCTTAATAGGAAGTTAACGTTAGACACCAAAATGTTAATTTTATACATTTATATTATTTATAAGGTTGTGCAATAATTTAAAATAATGGTAACTGAATATGCGTAATAGCAAAATAATGAAATTCTCATATAGAAAAATTGCATTACACACATGTAGTACAAAGGTGATTGACATGATTTTTATCAGTAAAAGTTTTTATTTAGAGAACCGAAAAGTAATTTTGTTATCAGTTTTGCAACATACTCCATTTTCCCCTTTTTCGAATAGAATCTAAAAAAAAACTTAATTTTGAAGACGGTGAATTTTGCATCGGATTTCTAGTTTTCGACTTCTATTGATGACGAAGTTTGTGGCAGGTGTTTTCTGCATTCAATAACGGCGTTACAAATGATTCCCCAAGTTTTCTATAAAATGTGTTATTTTTTTTATAACATTTTTATTAGCAATCCGAATTTGCTTTTGTGAAAAAAACGTTTGAATTGGTGTAAAATATTTATTTTGTCAGAAAGAACCACAATAGGCCACAAAAAAGTATTTTTTCTATGAATGAGAACTAATCGTATCAACAGCTCCCTTTGTAGAATTTTAGGTTTTCATTATTTGTGGTTTCTTTTCTCCAGATTCGCAGCCTCTTGCATTGTAAAGGATGCTTTGAAGGACAACACACTTGTTCATTCGTGGCACATACGATAATGTCGGGTAACTTGTAAAATCGAAAGTAGAATATTAGTTTGTTGTGCCCTTTGTCTGGAGAAGTTTTGGTGGTATAGAAGATTTGTTTTTGCGCCTAGTTCTACCGAGAGTGATGTGCCGTTTGAGAAGCTCCTGACCCAACTGGTATGATGTAAAGAAATTGTCAGAAGTTATATTGTTATCCTTCAGAAGTGAGGATAATTGTAGCACAATTTTTATTCCCAAATTTTGTTCTCTAGGTTGCCCTTCTTGTTTGCCAGAGGTTGTGCATTCCACATGTAATGTGTTTCATTCAAAATTTCCCTCCGTATTTACCAAGTCTTTGGCATGTGCTGCCGAAATGGGCAATTGACTCGGAAAACGCTTAATTATTCATTGATTGTTACATACAACTGAAGATTGCACAATATCGGAAGAGGAAGAAACACATCAGAATACTACGTTAAAGTTTTAGAAAAACCGTCTATCCGTAGTTTAGAGAGCTGAGATTGTTCCCAGCTGTTCATAGTACTTTGATAGTGTTTTCGTAGTTTGATAGTATTATTCGACAAAATATTGTCATTGTACACCTTATGAGAAGATAAAGTCTCCAATGATAATACAATCCTTCCATAGTTGATTTCTTGGAATTTACCAAGTTATTATATGAAATTCCTAACGAGAGTTCAACATGAGAAATGTCACTGGTCCAAATGGACCTGAAGAACTTATGTGTAAAAAAATTGATAATTCCTTTCGTATTGAAAATAAATGAATTACATTTTATACGCGGGTAGAAAACAGTCAAAAAATAACTGTCATGGAGTATCAGAACGATCGCACCATTTTCTTAAGCGGTACAAGAAATTAAAATTTTATTTGGGTCGAAATGGACCCGAGGACCACAGTGTTAAGGAGAATAATCTGTAACATCATTAATTTATCGTGCAATTACATTTTTTGAATTCTTCGAAAATCTGAAGTGTTCACTGAATCTTTAAAACCGCACATTACTGCATTAGAGAAAAAGAAGAAAACTTTGAAGCCTCTTTTAAATAATTGCCTAAATGGCTGGCAAAATTTCACTCAAATTATTCACAAATTCATATAAATTATGCACGACCTTATTTAAAGAAGTTATTGAGTATCAATTAACATCACGTAAAAATCCGTCTTCAATATTGTGATAGTAGGAAAACTGAGAAAATAGTTGCGATTTTTCGAAAATACAGGGAAACGAAAATTTGTTCTATCCATTTTTAGGTCTTTTGCTTTATCCAAAAATTATATTAGATTTTCATGTTTGTTGAGCCTCAGTTTGTGTGATACTGATGAGGGAATATCAGTTTTGTAGAAAATCGTCTGAATGGTTTAAGCATTAACGTTGATCACAGACGGACGGACAGGCACGTTTTGCCATAATTTAATTTTTCGGTATCATGGACCCAAAAAGCAAGACTTACGAATAAATAATGTATTAGACAAGGTAATTTACTACAAACGAGATCAAGTTTTATCCACCTTCCTTGATATAAGGGACTCACATGATATTTTTTGACAGAAACTCTCCCTTCTGCTATAGAACTGCCAATAACTTTTTTACGTAAATACGTAATAGACGAGAGAATAAAATGGACTTATCCACAGACTTAAGCGATAAGATTCACTAATTTTCATTAATTCACTAACCAAACTGAAAATTTTAAAAGAAGTAACACAAGAGATAACTGGGGCAAACAAAACTCGACTCATTGCGACACCGCTGAGAAGGGGTTCAGTCGCGTCCTGTACCTTTTCCCGGCTGCCCACGCGCCCCTTGTGGCCAAGTGTGGCGTTATGTAAATACTGAACGTGCCCGCGCGACGCGCCATAATAGCAGCCGCTTGTCGCAGCGTTCGGTATTTCGAAAGCGACGCGCATTTATGGGGCGCTGCGGACGCGCCACTTCCTCCTATATGTTATAACGGCCCATTTCAGGCGGAGAAATATTACTTGGCGCGCGCGGTTTGTTGCTCCACTCGTACGTGCCCTGCGATGGTGTTTGCGATAATTTGCAGCTGAATCGATGCGAGGAAATAGCGTCGTGATGCCGCATACGAATATTTTCATATCGAATATTAACAATCAATTAATTGCTGAGTAAGTAACAAAAAAACATTAAGAGGTGGTTTTTGAGCTATAAGAAACTTGATACGAATTTTAGTAGCCACACTGCTCTTTAATGATATTCATTCTTGCTGTCTGAAATAAATATTAGTAACCAAAATTAAATATATTTTGAAGAATAATAATGAAGATAATAATAACAATTATAATAATACAGAAAACTGGTCATAACTTACAATGATTTTCTTTAAAAATTATTTTATGTAAATAAAATGGATTGCTTAACAGCACATATTTTCTCGCATTACTTACAAATTTTAGATTCCGAAAATTGAGATATTTCAATTAAATGCACAATTTTTAAGCGCAATTTTCTCTATCGGATGGACAAAATCAATTACATTTTAAACCATTCTTAAGACAATTTTGAAAATGTTAAGGCTTATGTAAAGTACCTCCAAAAATCAAAATGTCTCTTTGAAATTGGATGCGTCTCAAAAACAGCCAGATCAATCGGGGAATGTCAATTTTGAAGAAAATTGTCGCAAATGCGTAGGCGCTATCGTGAATCATACATGGAGAGAATAACGAACGTGTTTTCCCTACAAACCAATTTTTCGGTAACAACGACCCACAAAACGTACATTCTGAAACTCAAGTTCTTAGAGGACGTAATTTACTTTACAAAGGAACAATATCTATCTCCTTTTTATATTAGGGTCTCACAATAGCAGTTTGTCGGATACACGCCAATTTTTGCCGCAGAATAACATGACTTTCTCTTCACTATGTAAGTACGTAATAAGCGAGAAAGTAAAAAGGAGATGAATATCGAACTTCATTGTTTTCCGTCGAATGATTCATAGCGACTAGCTCTCTCACTCTCAGTGCAGTCACGGGAATCGAATCCGTCCATTGTAAATGTTTGTGGTGGACAAATACGAGATACGTCGGTTTTTTTCCGCACAAGTCCCTTCCATTATCGTTTACTGAGAATTGGCTCCAGAAAAAAGAGGTATGTTTACAGGCGAATATGTACATATGAAACTCGTAGAGAACGCTATGAATTGATGACAGACTTTCAAAACATTGTGAGCACTAAAATAAATGAAACCGAAAGGGTTTCAAGTAACAACAACTGTTGGGCACCTTGTGCGTTGCGTAAAGTTCATTAAATCTGATGAACTCTCATGCTTATGGATCTAGAACTATTGATAGATTTAACAAACTCGATGATTCATAGAATGAGTTCTTATATTGGAGTCTTGCATCTCTGATTAAGATTTGTGGCAACATTTTCACTCAGAACTCTTTTTCCTCTCACACATTTAACAATCTGTTGCATCTTCTTCGTTTTACTTTCTCACAAACGTGTCAAAAGATTCATTATCTTTCTTAAATGTACCAAATTTTCAGCGAGTTGAATTGGCTATAAAACAGACACTTGGCTGTCATTGAAATTCATTATCTCCAAAGAGTGAAATAATATGGCTTCTCTTAAAAGTGTTAATTGTATCACATGAGCAAAACTGAACAAAAAAATTGAATAAAGAGCATTTAAACATGTTGGAAACTTAAAACTTTGGATTAAGAGCATTTAAACGTGTTTAAGGTTTTACTAACTCGTTATTTTCAGTCTAAATCAGTGGTGTCAAGGTCTTCTACTTGTGGCTGTAGCACGTGTCGTGGCACCATAGCATGCCACGAGCTTCTCTGCGCAACTAGAGACGGGAAAGGGAACTATTACGAACAGTAGTAACCCCGCCGTTTTACAATAGGGATGGAGTGGTCTCTGATGGCGAGGTGATAAACTGCGTGGAGGGGCGATTTCGTCGTGGCACTCGTACCACGAACTAAACGCTCGTGGCAGCAACCTTGGCAACACTGGTCTAAATCGTCGTTTGCTGCCTGCTTATGGCGGTGTGAATAGTGGTCGTGTGCTTGGCGTGTTGCAGCGGCGGTGTCGGACGCGTCGGCCGTGGTGGGCGGCGTGGCGCGGCTGCCCTGCGACCTCCGCCCGCCCGCACGCGGCGACCAGGTGGCGCTCGTCATCTGGTACAAAGGCGGCACCGCCTCGCCCATATACAGGTACGAACTCTTGCATCGATTTCTTACGATTATAAACAGGGGGAGGAGTTTAATTAAATGTTTTCTTTTCTTTTCATTTTAGAACAATGCCTTTTGGTATACAATCATTGTATGTTATTACAAATGAAAATGACTTATTTTTAGTGTGATGTTTTTGTATTTTTCGCCTAAAGTCATTTTTTACAATTTTCCATGTGCTTTAAAGCATATTTTGCTTATTTAATTGATTTTAATATAATTTTAACGATACTTTCTTTAGATAATATTTATGAGATGCAATAAATATTCTCCAGAGAATACCTGAGTAGCCTATTCTATTTTTTCGCTCAGTAAATGTAATGTCAGCGGTTGTGAGTATGGAATCTAAGGTTCCTGAAGCGCATGTCAG
>JAHLJT010000631.1:178153821-178180648 GCA_031308135.1 Acheta domesticus | reverse complement strand
GCGTGCGGCGAAACCATCGCCGCGGGAGATCGATGCAGGTGGCGGTGGCGGCGGCGGCGGCGTGGGCGATAGGCCTGGCGAGGCGGGAGCCAGGCGCACGGAGTGTGCAAACGCCCGACCGCCCAGTGGCGGTCGGCCCGAAGTGGGACGCAAGGGATAATGGTGGCGAGGGGCGGCAGGGGAACGGCGCGAAAGCAGGTGGGATGAGCACAATGGGGGAGGTGGTTTGAAAGGGTTCAATGGGAGAACGGAAACAGTGGGTTCCAAGAGAGGTAGAGCGGGTTGTGCTGCAAAGGGTCAGGAAATAAATTTTAGGATGGAAACAATTTTGACGTAATAAGGTAGATCGAGGGTAGAGGAAACGAAAGAGGAAATTCGCATATGAGAATTGTATTATCACCCAATAATATTGTATAATGTTATTCATCCAATAATATTTATTATTCCAATCACTTTGTGTTTATTTGAATTTGTAAATTCTGAACACTTGTGAAAGGACAGCCAGCAAGGGTGGAATATGGAATATCTTGTACCAGGTCTCGACGTGGTCCCAGTCTCCGATTTTTTAAAAACTGAAAACTGTTTATAAATGTAGTTACTTTTCATTCAAATTAACACCTAAACAGTTACTCCTAAAGCATAGAGGAACTAATTCCCACTCATGTATTGGAGGGTGAGCAATGAACTTTGTGGTTTGAAAGTAATAAGCCCTCTTGGATATGTAGAGAAAGACTCGTGTGCCTCTGCTGTCTGTACCAATTATATCAGTACAGTAGATAAAATTCTACTGTTCAACACTTGCTTTCGTTCCCTGAACACGCTAAGTGACTTTCCCTTCTCATAGTCACTCACACTATCTACCAATGTCTCTCATTCATATTGTGTTATTTTCTTTACTTCGCCTTCTTGTGATATCCCTTATGAACTTTGTTACTCTCTTACTTCCTCTTCCTTCCAAAACGTCCCTCACCTCTTTTGTCATTAGCATTATAACAATCGATAAAATATACGTAACCTTTCAAAGTGGTGAGATGACATGTGAAATGTTAATAATGACAGGGTAGTCCACTCACTGAAAGTAGAAAGTTAAGGAAAAAAGAGTCTCCACTTCGGAATCTGGATACTGTTCAACGGAAGATATAGAACGGCGGTGCAGGGCGCGGGGGCACAGGCCTAAGACTGCGGGATGCGCTGGTGGGAGCGTGAGGCGTGCCTGCGCGGCTGTGGACTAGGGATGGAGACACGGCCGTGGAGGCTGAGACTGGACCCTTTGGCGAGGGAGGAGGGGTATTTAGAATGGGGGAGGGGCGTTAACGGTGAGGTGTGGGGGAGAGGCGGAGAGGGAGGGGATTTGGCTGGGGACGGGGTGGGGTAGTGTGGTCGGGGCTGGGGCGGGATAGTGGTGCGGAGAGGTTCGGGTTTCGGTCGGGGCTCGGGCGTGTGTCGTAGCGGGGATGAGTGGCGGGGCCAGGAAAGCGGGGAGGGGCGGGGAAGGGGAGAGAAGGGTGGTAAGGAGCGGGGCGGGAATGGGATAGGGCGTGAAGGGGAGGGGCGGGAAGGGGGGAAGGGCGTGAAGGGGAGGGGCGTGAAGGGTAGAGGGTGGAAGGGGAGAGGGGCGGGGGAGGGGGAGGGGCGGGGAGATGCGGGGAGGGGTTCGGGAGATGAGGGGGAGGGGCGGGGAGGGAGGGGCAGTGGGAGGAGGGGCAGGGGCGGGGGATGGGCCGGGGATGGAGGGGGAGGGGGAGGGGCGGGGGGAGGGGCGCTGGGGGAGAGGGTGTGGGTATGGCTGGGATCGGGCGGGGGTTGGGGAGGGGGAGGGGTTGCGGAGAGCGTGGGGGCAGGCGAAAGAGCGCGAGAAGAAAGCAACGCGCGG
This sequence comes from Acheta domesticus, assembly GCA_031308135.1. Classification (NCBI taxonomy): domain Eukaryota; kingdom Metazoa; phylum Arthropoda; class Insecta; order Orthoptera; family Gryllidae; genus Acheta; species Acheta domesticus. The sequence goes on along the minus strand of JAHLJT010000631.1, from coordinate 178,178,775 downwards.
CGCTGTCGCGACCGGCTGCCGGCGCCAGACGGAATCCGACAGCATCGGGGCTTGGGAGGGGCGTGGCGCGGCGGGAATGGAGGGGCACGAATCAGAGAATAAATCCCCTGCGGCGGCACCGTCGCGCGCAGAGCCTCGCCGGCAGGACCCAGCAGACGCCGCCAGCTCCCCTTTGGACCACCATCCCCCAGGGCGCGTCTTTGTCGGGTGAATTTATCGAAAAAATGGCCGCTATTCACAGATATATTATCTATTACGAACGTGTGTTGTATCTAAACATTTTAGAGGAAAACGATCCTTGCAGTCGTACATACGGTTTCATTATTTACACGCCGTTTTATTGAGACGATCGATTTTGATTTACGTCGTTAGTAGGAACGCAAATAAAATATTGTAACATTGCAATGTGAGGCAGCAAATGAGAATGAATTATCCAGGTTTCTTCAATTTATTACTCATTAATAATATTGAAAAAAGTGAAGCATGTAAACTTTTTGATTTCAGAAGATAGAGCGCCATAATAAGTGCTTGGCCTTACTTACCGTTACCGGGTCAGGGCCTCTCAGAAGCATCTCAGCCTCGCGGCCATGGGGATTAGGGGTTCCGTGTGGTTAGTAAGAAAGTATTCCTACAGCGTATTCTGGTATTCAAAACCTGGGAAGTGAGTTTTCTCATCATCACACAGGAACTATATACTGTGACATTGCAAGGAAAACATATCTTGCCCGACCGTGTATCGAACTCGTGGGTCACGTCATGAAAACGAGCACCGCTGACCAATGAACTAAACCGCGATGGTTAATTAGAAGTGCTTAGGAACTCAAATTTTCAAACATTTGTATGAATAAGGTGATCAACATCTCGTTAAGAATTAAGGGTATAAAAAGCTCTTTACATTTCGATCGCAATGTTAATTGTATGGTCTCGCTCAATTTCACCACATATGCTCCGCTTAGGTCAGTTTGTTTTCGGTTGTTAAATACCTGGTCCAAAAACGTTTCTATTTCGACCTTGATACATAAACTACAAGACTGATACTAAAAATTAAATAAATCACTACGTATTTATCGTGGTTTCCCGCCTCTTCTCCTTACCACACGCTTGCAACCACTTTGTTGTAACCACACGTTTGCAAAAGTTATTTGTAGCGTTTTCAATTTTTGAAAAATTGAAAGAGTTAAAAGAAAATTGCATATTTTCCACCCTGTTAATTTTATTTTTTCACACTGTGTAATACTAGCATTATATTTTCTTTTTGGAAAAATGTAAAGAAAAAATTTTGAGCTCTTTTATTAATTTTAAAAATATATTTCCTGTATTTACAGCAAAATATCCTACGAAAACTACAGTTTTTTTTCAAATATTATGCATAGCCTCATTTACAGATCTAGCATTTTATAAAATACTGCCTTCACCCGGCTGCGTTCTCAAATTTACTCCTTCTTAAGATCTTTGGGTCCAAATGGAGACCATATAATTTCTCTTGCAGATTATTTACTTTTCCAATGTAGTATGTATATATAGTATGTAGTATATAGTGTATAGTATGTAGTATGTATGTAGTATGTAGTATGTATATTTCCAATGTAGTATTCTTAATAGGAAGTTAACGTTAGACACCAAAATGTTAATTTTATACATTTACATTATTTATAAGGTTGTGCAATAATTTAAAATAATGGTAACTGAATATGCGTAATAGCAAAATAATGAAATTCTCATATAGAAAAATTGCATTTCACACATGTTAGTACAAAGGTGATTGCATGATTTTTTTCAGTAAAAGTTTTTATTTAGAGAACCGAAAAGTAATTTTGTTATCAGTTTTGCAACATACTCCATTTTCCCCTTTTTCGAATAGAATCTAAAAAAAACTTAATTTTGAAGACGGTGAATTTTTGCATCGGATTTCTAGTTTTCGACTTCTATTGATGACGAAGTTTGTGGCAGGTGTTTTCTGCATTCAATAACGGCGTTTACAAATGATTCCCAAGTTTTCTATAAAATGTGTTATTTTTTTATAACATTTTTATTAGCAATCCGAATTTGCTTTTGTGAAAAAAAAAATAAAGAACGTTTGAATTGGTGTAAATATTTATTTTGTCAGAAAGAACCACAATAGGCCACCACAAAAAGTATTTTTTCTATGAATGAGAACTAATCGTATCAACAGCTCCCTTTGTAGAATTTTAGGTTTTCATTATTTGTGGTTTCTTTTCTCCAGATTCGCAGCCTCTTGCATTGTAAAGGATGCTTTGAAGGACAACACACTTGTCCATTCGTGGCACATACGATAATGTCGGGTAACTCTTAAAATCGAAAGTAGATATTAGTTTTTGTTGTGCCCTTTGTCTAGAGAAGTTTTGGCTGGTATAGAAGATTTGTTTTTGCGCCTAGTTCTACCGAGAGTGATGTGCCGTTTTTAGAAGCTCCTGACCCCAACTGGTATGATGTAAGAAATTGCCAGAAGTTATATTGTTATCCTTCAGAAGTGCAGGATACATTGTAGCACAACTTTTATCTCCCAAATTTTGTTCTCTAGGTTGCCCTTCTGTTTGCCAGAGGTTGTGCATTCCTCCATGTAATGTGGTTCATTCAAATTTATCCATCCGTATTTACCAAGTCTTTGGCATGTGGCTGCCTGAAATGGGCAATTGACTCGGAAAACGCTTAATTATTCATTGATTGTTACATCACAACTGAAGATTGCACAATATCGGAAGAGGAAGAAACACATCAGAATACTACGTTAAAGTTTTAGAAAAACCGTCTATCCGTAGTTTAGAGAGCTGAGATTGTTCCCAGCTGTTCATAGTACTTTGGTAGTGTTTTCGTAGTTTGATAGTATTATTCGACAAAATATTGTCAGTGTACACCTTATGAGAAGATAAAGTCTCCAATGATAAATACAATCCTTCCATAGTTGATTTCTTGGAATTTACCAAGTTATTATATGAAATTCCTAACGAGAGTTCAACATGAGAAATGTCACGGGTCCAAATGGACCCGAAGAACTTATGTGTAAAAAAATTGATAATTCCTTTCGTATTGAAAATAAATGAATTACATTTTATACGCGGGTAGAAAACAGTCAAAAAATAAATAACTGTCATGGAGTATCAGAACGATTGCACCATTTTCTTAAGCGGTACAAGAAATTAAAATTTTATTTGGGTCGAAATGGACCCGAGGACCACAGCAGTGTTAAGGAGAATAATCCTGTAACATCATTAATTTATCGTGCAATTACATTTTTTGAATTCTTCGAAAATCTGAAGTGTTCATTGAATCTTTAAAACCGCACATTACTGCATTTGAGAAAAAGAAGAAAACTTTGAAGCCTCTTTAAAATAATTGCCTAAATGGCTGGCAAAATTTCACTCAAATTATTCACAAATTCATATAAATTATGCACGACCTTATTTAAAGAGGTTATGAGTATCAATTAACATCACGTAAAAATCCGTCTTCAATATTGTGATAGTAGGAAAACTGAGAAAATAGTTGCGATTTTTCGAAACTACAGAGAAACGAAAATTTGTTCTATCCATTTTTTAGGTCTTTTGCTTTATCCAAAAATTATATTAGATCTTTCATGTTTGTTGAGCCTCAGTTTGTGTGATACTGATGACGGGAATATCAGTTTTGTAGAAAATCGTCTGAATGGTTTAAGCATTAACGTTGATCACAGGACGGACGGACAGGCACGTTTGCCATAATTTAATTTTTCGGTATCATGGACCCAAAAAGAAAGCAAGACTTATGAATAAACTAATGTATTAGACAAAGTAATTTACTACAAACGAGATCAAGTTTTTATCCACTTCCTTGATATAAGGGGACTCACATGATATTTCTTCTGACAGAAACTCTTCCCTTCTGCTATAGAACTGCCAATAACTTTCTTACGTAAATACGTAATAGACGAGGAGAATAAAATGGACTTATCCACAGACTTAAGCGATAAGATCACTAATTTTCATTAATTCACTAACCAAACTGAAAATTTTAAAAGAAGTAACACAAGGAGATAACTGGGGCAAACAAAACTCGACTCATTGCGGCACCCGCTGAGAAGGTTGGGTCAGTCGCGTCCTGTACCTTTTCCCGGCTGCCACCTTACGCGCCCCCTTGTGGCCAAGTGTGGCGTTACTGTAACTACTGAACGTGCCCGCGCGACGCGGCCATAATAGCAGCCGCTTGTCGCAGCGTTTCGGTATTTCGAAAGCGACGCGCATTTATGGGGGCGCTGCGGACGCGCCACTTCCTCCTATACTGTTATAACGACCCATTTCAGGCGGAGAAATATTACTTTGGCGCGCGCGGTTTGTTGCTCCACTCGTACGTGCCCCGCCGATGGTGTTTGCGATAATTTGCAGCGGAATCGATGCGCAGGAAATAACGTCGTGATGCCGCCTACGAACTCATTTTCCTATCGAATATTAACATAATCAATTAATTGCTGAGTAAGTAACAAAAAACATTAAGAGGTGGTTTTTGAGCTATAAGAAACTTGATACGAATTTTAGTAGCCACACTGCTCTTTAATGATATTCATTCTGCTGTCTCAAATAAATATTTGTAACCAAATTAAATATATTTTGAAGAATAATAATGAAGATAATAATAACAATTATAATAATACATAAAACTGGTCATAACTTACAATGATTTACTTTAAAAATTATTTATGTAAATAAAATGGATTGCTTAACAGCACATATTTTCTCTCGCATTACTTACAAATTTTAGATTCCGAAAATTGAGATATTTCAATAAATGCACAATTTTTAAGCGCAATTTTCTCTATCGGATGGACAAAATCAACAACATTTACACCATTCTTAAGACAATTTTGAAAATGTTAAGGCTTATGTAAAGTACCTCCAAAAATCAAAATGTCTCTTTGAAATGATGCGTCTCAAAAAACAGCCAGATCAAATCGGGGAATGTCAATTTTGAAGAAAATTGTCGCAAATGCGTAGGCGCTATCGTGAATCACATAGATACATGGAGACAAACTAACGAACGTGTTTTCACCTACAAACCAATTTTCGATAAACAACGACCCACAAAACGTACATTTCCTGAAACTCAAGTTCTTAGAGTGACGTACGTAATTACTTTACAAAGGGAGCAATATTCTCTCTCCTTTTATATTAGGGTCCTCACATACCAGTTTGTCGGATACACGCCAATTTTTGCCGCAGAATAACATGAACTTTCTCTTCACTATGTAAGTACGTAATAAGCGAGAAAGTAAAAAGGAGATGAATATCGATTTCATTGTTTTCCGTCGAATGATTCATAGCGACTAGCTCTCTCACTCTCAGTGCAGTCACGGGAATCGAATCCGTCCATTGTAAATGTTTGTGGTGGACAATACGAGATACGTCGTTTTTTTCCGGCACAAGTCCCTTCCATTATCGTTTACTGAGATTGGCTCCAGAAAAAAGAGGTATGTTATACAGGCAAATATGTACATATGAAACTCGTTAGAGAATCGCTATGAATTGATGACAGACTTTCAAAACATTGTGAGCACTAAAATAATGAAACCGAAAGGGTTTCAAGTAACAACCACTGTTGCGGCACCTTGTGCGTTGCGTAAGTTCATTAAATCTGATGAACTCTCATGCGTATGGATCTAGAACTATTGATATAGATTTAACAAACTCGATGATTTCATAGAATGAGTTCTTATATTGGAGTCTTGCATCTCTGATTCAGATTTGTGGCAACAGTTTTACCTCAGAACTCTTATTTCCTCTCACACATTTAACACTCTGTTGCATCTTCTTCGTTTTACTTTCTCCACAAACGTGTCAAAAGATTGCATTATCTTTCTTAAATGTAACCAAATTTTCAAGCGAGTTGACTTGGCTATTAAAACACACACTTGCGTGTCAATTGAGAAATTCATTAATCGTCCAAAGAGTGAAATGAATATGGCTTCTCTTCTAAAGTGTTAATTGTATGACATGAGCAAAACTGAACAAAAAAAATTGAATAAAAGAGCATTTAAACATGTTGGAACTAACTTAAAACTTTGGATTAAGAGCATTTAAACGTGTTTAAGGTTTTACCTAACTTCGTTATTTTCAGTCTAAATCAGTGGTGTCAAGGTCTTCTACTTGGTGGCTGTAGCACGTGTCGTGGCACCATAGCATGCCACGAGCTTCTCTGCGCAACTAGGACGGGAAAGGGAACTATTATGAACAGTAGTAACCCCGGCGTTTTACAATAGGGATGGAGTGGTCTCTGATGGCGAGGTGATAAACTGTGTGGAGGGGCGATTTCGTCGTGGCACTCGTACCAGAACTAAACGCTCGTGGCAGCAACCTTGGCAAACACTGGTTCTAAATCGTCGTTTGCTGCTGCCTGCTTATGGCGGTGATATAGCGGTCGTGTGCTTGGCGTGGTTGCAGCGGCGGTGTCGGACGCGTCGGGCCGTGGTGGGCGGCGTGTGCGCGGCTGCCCTGCGACCTCCGCCCGCCCGCACGCGGCGACCAGGTGGCGCTCGTCATCTGGTACAAAGGCGGCACCGCCTCGCCCAATATACAGGTACGAACTCTTCACGATTTCCTTACGATTATAAACAGGGGTCGGAGTTTAATTAAATGTTTCTTTTCTATTCATTTTAGAACAATGCCTTTTGGTATATACAATCATTGTATGTTATGACAAATGAAAATGACCTACTGTTAGTGTGATGTTTTTTTGTATTTTTCACCTAAGTAAGTCATTTTTTACAATTTTCCATGTGTTTTAAAAGTATATTTTGCTTATTTAATTAGATTTTAATATCATTTTAACGATACTTGCTTAGATAATATTTACGAGATGCAATAAATGTTCTCCAGAGAATACCTGAGTAGCCTATTCGATTTTTTCGCTCAGTAAATGTAATGTCAGCGGTTGTGAGTATGGAAATCTAAGGCACCTGAAGCGCATGTCAGCGCAAAGTTGTCGGTTTGGCAGATTTCGGAATAACAAAAATAGAGATTTCCTGGTAAAGAACATTCATTATCAAAAGTTTTGGCAAGCTGAGTTCACTTGACGCAAAGGAAGTATCCGCGATTACATCAGCAACAATCCAATAAGCTTGAGGTGTTTCATCTGCTTTTTTTCTCCTTTAGGAAATTTTTAAAACACATTTTAAAGAGCATTTTATTGATCGTTTTAGGCGATGTTCCAGGTCATCAAAATCCGCCCCCTGATTATAAATTATTACAATTTGTAACAGAACAATTATAAATATATCTTAACACGAACAATATTTTTCCGTCAGGAACACACGTAGGCATCCCCCTAAAATGCCTTCTTCATAACCCCTGAGCAATTGCACTCAAACCGTTCGTTACTATGTGCTTGCAGAATTCTTTCGAGAGATTAAGACAGTTATTCAAGACATGTTAGGCTTTGAAGACGCTTTTATTCCTCCCACTCAGCTCTTCCCGTCTCCAAAAGGGCTGTTTCAAATCATGGCTCTGATAGCTCGTTTTATACCACTGTTTTGGGTGTTTTACTTTGAGTTTAAGTTAAAAAAGAAAACTAACGTATTTAAAATATTATAAATATTAAAAGAAACTAAATGCCTGGAACAGTATCAAATCGGGTTAGAACAATTTAAAATTTATGAAATGTAGCTACTCTATGACTTGTTACCCAACCACCATAGAGATAAATTATTTGGGAGCCACTTTCGTGTCGTGGGGTCGGCGTGTGTCCCAACGAACGCCACCAGTCTTCTGCCTTGCTCACGCGGCTCGCGGGCCGGTGCGTGTTTCACCTTCTCATCAGCTGGAGTTACCTCCGTAGCCACCAGCAGGACAATCAACTGCGCCGCCTCATTGCACTCACCCCTTCTGCCACCGCCAGGCCACCACCAGCCGCCCACCCCACGCACACACACGAACCACGCACACCACAATCTCCGCTCCGGCACGGCTCTCACCGCCGCCACCCAAGGTGCATCTCCACAGCTGCCGTTGCCCTTCCTTCCCGCCTCCGCACACGTGCCCTGCTCCCGCCAACCCCCGGCCCGTATGCTCCCTACAGCCAACCACCACCGACGCCGCCGTCCCATCCCGCGATGTCACTCCCTCGCCCTACCCCACTCGCCCCCTACCCACTCGCCCCTACCCACTCGCCCCTACCCACTCGCCCTACCCACTCGCCCCTACCCACTCGCCCCTACCCACTCGCCCCTACCCACTCGCCCCTACCCACTCGCCCCTACCCACTCGCCCCTACCCACTCGCCCCTACTCACTCGCCCCATACCCACTCGCCCCTACCCACTCGCCCCTACCCACTCGCCCCTACCCACTCGCCCCTACCCACTCGCCCCTACCCACTCGCCCCTACCCACTCGCCCCTACCCACTCGCCCCTACCCACTCGCCCCTACCCACTCGCCCTACCCACTCGCCCCTCCCAACGCTACCCCCTGCCGCCCTCAGCGGCCCCCTCCCTCTCCCTGGGGTCGTCTATTCCATTACACGAGCTCTTACCGCAGCCTCTTCCATCACCACCGCCTAAGACAAACCTCGCTTCAGTAACGTCCTTTCATCGTCCCCTCGTTCTCGTCCCCATCGCTACCCTCACCACATCCACTAGTCTCCAGCCCCACCCCTCCCTCCGCGCCTGCTGCTCTTTCGTTGTCCTTCACCCCTGCCTTTGCGCCGCCGCCGCCGCCATTGAGCCGGGCGCCAAGTGCCGTGGCGTGCGGCGTGGCGAGGCGAGGCGAGGCGCTCGCGTGAGGGTGCTGTGACGACGGAAGCGGCGCCGCCGGGGGCGGAAGCGGCGACAGAGGAGCCCCCAGCGGCACCGGAGGGCGAACCGGCACTTCAAGGCCTGGCCTAACAGCGGAGACGTCCGGCGGGAAATCAGTCGGAGGGCGGGCTGACATGCAGAAAGATGGCCATGTATCAGAAACAGCTTCATTAGTGGTTTTCAGGAAAAAACAAAGTGTAAATACATCGATTGCACATGACCGTGAATCGCTGGCGTCAAACAATTTGTTATGCAACCCGCTTCGTATTTGTGCGTTTCACGCTTTGTGTTGCAGCAATCTCATTGTTATCCCACACTAATATTAGCTAGAACACCGAAGAGAAGGAGAAGGATGGGTATACGGTTTAAAAGAAGAGAAGGGAGACGGAAGTAGAAAGATGTACGGAATAAAAGAAGAAAAAGGAGAAGAAAAAGAACAAGAAAAAAACTGTTTTGTTGTTATATTGTTTTACAATCCTCTGTGTTCTTTGTTTAGTTAAGGAATTTTTCACATTCATATTTCTTGCTAAAAAGCTCCAGTGTAATGTAGTCCAGTTAATTATGAAATTAAATTTCAAAACAAGTATAATACGTACTACATAATAAGATACACAAATGATAGATATTTATTAGAGATAATAATTCTTCATAATCATGTTAATTCACTTCGTTTCCAAAACTTATTTATATACTTCACTGAATTGTTTTATCCCCTTAAATACTGGACATTCAAAATTTCAAAATGCTTTCATTCATGCAAAAGAAGTATAAATAATTATTTTTCATGACGATGCATTACTGTGAGCGTGTATTTCGACTCTGCCACTGAAGCGTAAAATGTTAAAGCTTCAGCAGAGAGTTCCTAGGCTTGAGCCTCAACGTTTGCACATTTTGGAAACCAGCAAAGTAATTGGATTATACTCGTACAATGCCTTTTCCTGTAAGACAATCGATTCAAAAACGGCCGACTGCACTATTCTGCCGTCTTCATGGTTTTTCTCTTACCAATATCAGTTTGATGCATAAGCTATCTTAAACAGCAGATCAGAATCACGCGCTATATCTATTCTCTAACAAATTCCTTTAGTTTGAGGGGAAGGATTCATTGCTCCTGGATCCAATTACCGCATAAAGCAACTCTATGATCTAAGATACACCCAACCTTGCGGTCATTAGGCCAATTGCTGACAACGGCTTGAATTAAGATGTTGCAATGCAGAAGGATTATTGAGAAAACTAAATTAAGTTTTAAGTTTTATTTTAAAAAGCCTATTGATTATATACAATTTGAGGATCTTAATTTAACATACCGACTAAGATAGCTCAGTGGTAACACAGTTGCATCTTCACCATCATTGACCGGTAGTTTGGTTTGAGTCCCAAACGATGGCAGATTTTCGACATGGATATAGCTGGGACGAATTCAATCAGTATCTGGCATTGCGTAGCGGCTGGCTGCTCTGATCTACATTTCCAATGATAACTGCGATCAATACTACCGAATGCCGGAACAGTTCCTAAACAAACGGGTTACGGGTCCCGCGTGATCTTTCCTTCCTCCTTTGAAGAAATGCAGTGAGGAGCACGAGTAGCTACGGAGGATCGTGATATCACAGTGCCACTGGCTGCCGGGTAGTAAGTGGTGCGTGGGCGCTGGGAGATGGAAACGCAGCCGGGGGAGCACCGCGTGGCGTGGGCCTGCCGAGGGCGTGGCGTAGTACGGCATTGTGTGACATTGCATGATGTAACGCGACGACGTGATGAGCGCGGCGCGAAGCGGCATCAATGACGTGGCGTGGCGGGGTGTGGCGGGGTGAGGCGGGGTGTGGCGGGGTGTGGCGGGGTGTGGCGGGGTGTGGTGGGGTATGGCGAGGTGTGGCGGGGTGTGGAAAGGTGTAGAGGGGTGTGCAGGTGTGGCGGGTGATGCGAGGTGTGATGAGGTGTGGCGGGGTGTGGCGGGGTGTGGAAAGGTGTAGAGGGGTGTGGCGGGGTGTGCAGGTGTGGCGGGGTGAAGCGAGGTGTGGTGAGGTGTGGTGGGGTGTGGGAGGGTATGGAGGGGTATGGAGAGGCGGGACGGGGCGGGGCGAGGTGTGGCTCGGCGCGACGTGGCGGAACGTGACGTGGGCCGGCGTGGTGTGGTGTAGTAGGGCGTGGTGGGGGGCGAGGCGGACCGTGACGTGAAGTGGCTGGCAGAGCTTGACGAGATGTGGGCTCGGCGCGAAGTGGCGTACCGCGACGTGGGCCGGCGTGACGTGGCATTGCGTGGTGTGGTGTGTATGGTGCGGCGTGGCGTGGCGCGTGGCTGACGCGCACAGACAGCGGAAGCAGCGTTGAAGGCGTCATGGGACGCGGGCGGAGACGCCGAGCCACTCGCAGAGCTCCCGAGGAGGAGAGCGCAGTGCCCCGGTGGCAGAGGCCCTGTGCACCTAACAAACTGCCTGTGCGCTGCGCGACTCATATTGAAAAGAACGTGAAGGGGAAACTAAGGTAGAAGATACGCAACTACTTAGGTCGTACATTAGTGTCTTTACTTACGGGATCAAATTGTAACAAAAATGTAGGATACATTGCATTGTGTTTTATCAAAATATACCTTCTAAACTCCGAATTTCAGTTTCCTAAAAAATTGAAATTGGGAAGAAAATATAATTTTCAGAAACAAAATCAAACAGAAAAGTATTCCATGTGTAAGTACTCATGTTCAATTGGCAAATTATGTTATGGATTTAAAATTAAAAGAGAAGTATTTATTATTCATTTCTCTCATATTATCATTAAACATTAAGGAAAATATCTAAATAAACACACAATTATTATTTTTGCGGATTTTCTCTCTTGAATTGTCCCAGGACATCTACACGAGATAGTTATTTTATATGAATTATATTTCAATAAGAAACATATTCTAATTTTAACACCACTCTCCTTGAATATTGCAGATTACTGGTGTAATTTACAGAAACAACGCTTGAAAATGAGCATCGCAAAACGAATCCCTCTAAATTTCCGTAGAAAACGCAACGCGATATTAAATATTCTGTGTAATTTTCGCCCAGCTACAATGTGTGGGCGGTGCACTGCATAACCGCCGATGTTCTCCGCATCATAACGCAGCACGCTTCGGCGCGCTCCGCCCCGCTTTACTCGCCTCATTAAGGCTCGCGAAATGCGAGGCGCGGGGCGGCGGCGGACAGGGCCAGAGCAGCGCCGAGATCGTGAAGAAGTCTCCAGACATGTTGTTGTAACGTGCTTAAATACAGCCTTGCTTAGATAAATGAAATGTATGTTAATTTTTATTTATTTATTCAACGTCAAAAAAAGTTGCTAACTTGTTATTTTTATCTTGACCTCGTATTATAAATATATGTAAAGAATCGTGATGGTAAGTCAATAAGTGTTGTGTTTTCACTGCGCCAACACGATTTACTACTGAAAAAAAAATTCAAAATATAATTTGCTCTACTACAAGACAAAGACAACACTCGTATATTTATAATAGTTGCATTTCACAATCTTGTACATTTATTGAACATTCATAGCCCTGAAGCAATCCAAATAAATGGCCAAAACGTTGACACTGTTAAAAAACAAACCCTTGTTGACTTATCAACATGATTCTTTTACAGATAAGTTGTTAAACTGCTGTATGGCGTATGAGGGTAAAGTTCTTTCTAGACGTGCTTCCTTGAGCTCCGTAAACCCTACCTTTGTTTTTTTACTATATTAATTTGAATAATGGAAAAGGCAGCAAAGTGTTTTGGTCAAGTTTGATAAAAAGTATTTTCTCCTGTGTAATATAACGTATTTGCTACGGCAAACTAAAGATTTTGACTTATATTTTTTATCGCGTCCCATGTGAAAAAGTGTCTAATTTCCCCGCATTTTTATTATTTAGATTGAAATACTCTGTATCGTGTTGAAACTTGAAATGTTGCTTGTAATTTTTATTAGAAGCTTACAAATTTTTTGCATTTTTTTAAAGTGAATATACGAAAGATGGCGCTAAAAAACTAACTTTAGTTCTCAAACATTTGGGGTGGAACAAAAATCAGGTTATTTGTTAATTTCAAATCAATGGCAAGATGAATTTTGTCATGTGTAGTCTATTATTACGATTAATATGAATTTAGGTTTCGTAAAACCAGTACTCTTTACTTCTTTTGAATATCAACATCCAAAAATCTTCTAACATACAAATCCCTAAGAACGTGTTATTGAAAGAGGCCAAACTCCTATTTTCCAGCATCAAGAATATTATTTGTTCTTGAATTTGAGTTGGTTTCTTATACTGCAGATAAAAGAAAATTAAATGAAACTTATAAACTTATTGTTGAGAATCATTGCATCTTAGCTGGAACCATTGGTTTTTATGTTGTGATTGACGTGATAACACGTTCTCCTAAATATAGACCACGAGTCCGATTGACTAAACTGAACACACTCGAAGAAGTAAAGCATGAAAAAATGAAGTTCTGAAGACGGTATACTTTTATGGAATACCTCTTGTTGCGGAAGCTGGCAGGGGAGAGGTCGGAAGTGGCGGTGGCGGGTGACGGTTGCCGAATGGCAGGTGGCGAGTGTCGACGCGGGGGAGGGGATGGGCGGCTTGCAGCCACGACCTCCAGAGCAAGCGGGCGGCGGCAAAGTGGGGCGATGAGGGCGCGGGCGTGGCACAAGCGAGCGCTCGCGTGCGCCTGCAGGTTGGGAGAAGGCGGGCGCCGAGGCCTCGCACGCGACGTGCCAGGGGCGCCGGCGGATGCAACGGCTCAAGTGGGGGGGGCCGATGGCCTGGGGTTGGTCAAGGCGGAGGCTATGACGCGAGAGACGTGGATGACGAGGGGCATTTTAATAATAATAATATTAACAATAATATAAAATAACAATAATAAAATAAAAGAATAATAAAATAACAATAATAAATTAAAATAACAATAATAAAATAATAATAAATAACAATAATAATATAAAATAACAATGATAATATACAATAATTATTACAACAACAACAACAACAACAATAACAATAGCTTTGCGATCCGATGGCCGAAATCGCCGACAGTAGTGCTGTAGCGGTCTTGGACGAAAGGATCACGGGTTCGAGTCCCACCTGGGGTATGGTTGTGTTGTGTATGTCTCTGAATGTTTGTGTGTGTCCTTATTCAGCATCATTACCATAGTTCCACCCAATCCTCCAGGGCTAACAAACCATGGGGTATAAAAATTGAATCAGCACTAAATTGCTGATTCCCCCCTTTAGAAAAGTAACGAGCACCTACCCCGATAATCGTCTGAACCCGGATGGGATGCACGTACCGCCTTACCTCGTGACGGTCAATTCACGAAACAAAAAAATATAATTCCTTTATCAATGGCGTGGCAAAGGGCATGCTCTTTCCCTATACACACAGAGGTAGTAACATTTCAACAGCGTCTTGAGCGTCGAGGTTATCTTAGAGGTTGAAGGGTGGCATGGAAGACGGTAATGGCGTGTAGGACGGGAGTGACGTGGTGGATGAGATAACGTGGAAGACGGAAGTGATGTGGAGGACGGGGACGGACGGCATGAAGGACGGGAGTGGCTTGGATACGAGGTCGACGTGGAGGACTGGGGAGGCGGGCGATGAGGACGGGTATAACGTGGGAATCGGGAGCGACTAGCGATTCGGAAGCGCTTGGGAGTCGCGAGGACAGTGCGGCGGAAGACGACGGGGCGACGCTGACGTGGAGATGGCAAGCGAAAAGCGGAAGTAGGGCGCGAGGCGTGCAGCGACCAGGGCCTTGCAGCTCTCCATCAAAATTGGGGACAAAGCAAGAGGGGCTACTATAGGAGGCGCTAATGTAAGCAAGATACAGGGTCGCCAACTATTGCATATAAAAATTGGTAATTTGTGAGAAAATCGAAACGTGGTGGATATGTCTTTGTGTTTAATTTAAGTTCTTTATAAAGTTGCGCCTGAAATTTTGTTTAAAGTTTTATCTGAAGTTTGGTCTGAAGTTAAAATTTTCACCAAAAAACGGACTCTATTCCCGATCTGCAGCAAAGCAAATTTTTGTTTATAGTTCCCACGCACGTTTGAAGTATCGTTGGCAGCAGTTGGTATTTTAGTTCTTGTAAGAGGGTGATACTGTGGAGCGCGCCACTGTAATGGCCTCCACCACACATTATATGTAGAGAATGGAAAATATGTCGAATGAAAACGTCAAAAATATGTACATAAATATGTAATGAGAACAGCATAGAATAAGTCATAAATATTTAAAATAGAGCGTAATATTAAAATTCTCTAAATAAAAAAAACATTAATATAGCAAGAAATTACATGAGAAAGAGTGCTCACTTTGAATCATACAACTATCTCGTCAGCAATAATAGCTTCATCTATTGTAATCCAGGAACGTAATTTAACAGCCGGACTAGTCCCAATAGAAGCAACACACATACTGGCGAGATCTACGACCAGCAAACATACACTGCAGCATGCAACATTTTCATCGAAATTACACGTCGGCGATCGCAAATTTTTTCTCGGTAATTAAGGTTACAAAACACTATGTCAATGAATACTTTCGGCACCCAGATTTCCCCAATAATATAAGAAAAATGCTGATTTTTTTAAAAATAAAAACACTTTTAATAAAAAAATGTAATAAAATTGATAAAACACAAGAAAATATATTTTTTAAAACAGCAAACAGCAAATATGTAAAATATCTATAGTACTAAATATGTAAACCTATGTTACAAAAAAAATCGATATTGTGTTTGGAGGACGATGATTACCCAAGATTACAATTTTGAGAGCTGTAAATAGAAAGACAAAAAATATATAATTACATACAAATCCGGCCTCTAGTTATACGAGAGTTGTGAAGCCCTGCAGGCGAGGTAGACCGTGGGGGGGGCGGTGGCGGAGGAGGGAAACGAAGGGGACGTGAGGGAGGTGACGACAGCAAGCGGCGCCGCCTCACCCCATCGTCAGTGGGGAGTGGCGACGCCAGGGCGAAAAAGCGTACGACGCGTTTGTTGACAGAGCGCGGATAACCGCTTCTCGCCAACCAATGCATGTTTGCTAGTGGGGGGCGGAAAACACTGTTATGCGCCCCTCAGGTGAGCACAGGGTCAATAGGAGTCGCGCTCATTGTGAAATTATGTTGTTTTACGTTCGCCATGCGCGACCTGCGATGTGTTGAGAACCTGCTTCTTCTGCTGCTGCGACGCTTATTCTCAAAGAAAACAAAGCTAATCGCGCTTCTCAATTGTTTGTCCTCAGTTTATTCCACAGCTGAGCTATTTTATCTTCATGAGAGAGTTAATGAACCAATGATGCGGCTTTTGTGGAGCATTTTAATACTAGATTGTGAAATCAGTATGTTTACATTGAGGTAATATAATATTTTCGACGTGTTTGTATTAAGTAAAATGTTTTGTAAAGATAGGTGTATCACTACTAAGATTTTAACAAATATTTGTTTAATTTTTGAATAAATGGTATTTTTTGTAACGTATTTCTTGAAAGAAATCTCTGCTTCAATGCTCCTGAAAATATGACATATTGACAATCAATTTACAGTTTTAAACTAACATGGTTTTAATTAGTCTCCAATATACACGTATTGCAAATGATTGGATGTATTATTTTGCGTTTTATATTCATGTAAAACTTAATTTGAGAGTAATGAGCATAAAAATTGCAATATTTTGTTTCAAAAACTGCGTTGAATTTTAATTTATTATTCATTCTTCTCAAATATAATTACTTGAAAGCTATTTTCCTGTTTGATAATGAAACTGGTGATATGGAAAAACTGAATTATTTTTCAATTTAGAAATTCACAATTTATTTTTCAAAATTAGAGTTTTTGAGCAATTAATTTGGAATTTGGAATTTCAGAACCAATTTTCGTAACTACTTTGGGAATGCTCATAAATAGCAATTAAATGCAGTGAGTGCAACGTATAATAATTCAATTCCATTATTATTGCCTTCTGAAATAGATATAATATTATTAAATGCAATTTGTAGCTTGACATTACTTTTTGTATAATTGAACTTTTTATTTTGTCCCTTTAATTTCCAAAGAAGTAAATATTATTAAAAAAATGACATACTCTTCATAGATAATATTATCCGTGTAAATTTAATTTTATAACTTCCAATATATAATCTTGTGTTTAAAATACTGACTTTTCACGATGTGCTCATTGTCTTTCAAAATATGAATGGAGCCCTTTACCACAAACGCAGAAGCTTGCAATTCGCATCAGTACTAGGCTGGCAATTATTCACAGCCCAAATACAGTGTACAAGTCTCTTGTAACTAGGTTAAAGGATCTTTGAACTCCATCATGCCTCCTCCGCGTCGGAAACATCAGAGACGGGCGTTATATAATTAGCAGGCATTCAGCAACTGCCGGGTAATGGAATTCGCGGTCGCCAGTCAAATGCCCATCGCGGGCGGACGGGCAGTGCCAGCCAGGGGCGCGCAGTCATTGAGGTAATGGCCGGCCCAAAATTAACACACGCTCAAGTACATGGTGGCGCGGGGGGCGTGGGCTGGGGGCGGCAAGGGGGAGAGGGAAGGGGAATGGGGAGGGGAGGGGGAGGGGGAAGGGTTAGAGAGGAGGGGGCGTTCCGCGTGGGCGCGTCGTTCAAGAGCGCTTAGGCGTCTCCCCAGGCGCCGGAGACGACGGGCAGGGGTGGAAGGGGTGGGGGCTGTCGTGTGGCGGAACAGAAAGGAAGGTGGCATGGGGAGGGACGCACTGCGCAAGGCGCGTTCACAGAGAAGGCAGTGCAATGGTCAGGAAATGCTGAATGCCAGCTCTACGAATGCAGGTGGAGGCCGCGATGTAGTTAGCCGAGAGCGACAAGTACCAGTTTTCAAGGGTATGTTTCATGAACTTACAAGCATTACAGTACCTAAATGAGCTGAAATTGATAGCTTGAAATACACACACTAGCTAATGCTGAAAAACGTCTTTTCTAATTATAAAGTGCATATATGATCTTCCTAGTTTCTTGACAAATAACCAGAAGATAGTTTATCGGATGTATAGAAATTCAGTTTCATTCCTTAATGCACATAATAATGAATAAAATAGTGGTGCTACAATGGCACATGTTTCTCACATTATTTGTAACTTTTGCATTTTTTGAAAAATCAAGAGTTAACGAAATGAAACCTATGCCACTGTATTAAGTATCTAACAATATCCAAAAACAAAGTTTAATAAAAAAAATTGGAATAATTTTTGAGAAAATTTTGAAATGTAAATGAGGCTTTATGTAAAGTACCTTCAAAATCAAAACATCTCTTTCAAATTCACAGGTTCTCAAGTTCCTTTAATATCGATTTAGGAATATCAAATTTGGAAAAAAATAGCTGTATGGTTTTGGCGATAGCGTTGACCACGGACACTTTCTGCATGAAGGACCCACAAAAATGGATTACCACTGCACAATTCGTTAAGAGGAAGTAATTTTACTATCTTCAAGACAAGATTTATCCACGTTTCTCTTGCCCGGCAATAAAGTATTTTCTGTTGAAAAATTTCGCCGTTTTCCGGCACACGATTATAATACTTTCTACTCTTACGAAGTAAGGGGGAGCAAAAAAAATAATGCATCACTGGCTACTGAAGCGAACTCCAGCAGCTTTCTATTGGTTGACAAACAGCCTTCAGTTGAACTGTTATGGAATGAGAGCAATGACAAATTCTTGGGTATTGGTTATGATCAACATGTGTTTTGCTGTTGGTTGTGATCAAAATCTTTCTTAAGATGTTAATTAGAAAGAAGGAACCTTTTGAAAGAAGAAGCTTAATAATTGTGACCAGTGAAATGGTGTATTACGTAAAAACACGTGTTGAAAATCTTTTAATTTTTAAAATGTCTTTCAAAAATTCAATAATTATCTCGAAAAATTAATTTTGAAACAAAAAACAGGCTTGTAGCAAAATTCAAAATAATTGAAATCTGTGAGAGTTTCCAACGGTGAAAGAGTTCTGCAGTTTTCCACAGAAATCCCAACTAACGTGCATTGAACTTTTTCAAAGCATGAAAATGTTCTGGTAGCAAGCGAAGTGCTTCTAACAATGTTCTAATCAATTTTTGCCCCATATAATACAGATTACGATATTACACAATTAGTGGGTTTACCGTTCTTTGACATAAATAAATACATAAGCAATAAAAATATGTTTCTATAGTTCTTTCAAGAGTTCTGGACAGCTAATTAAGATTTCGTAAGTTCTAACTACACTTTTTCTCTCCAAAGTCAAAAGGGAAGTTATTGAGTGTTTTATCTATTGTTTTTTACTTTAACCTTAGAAAGAGGAAAATATTGAAAATTGCTTCTACTTCAGATTTGACTTCTGGAATCCGAAGGAGTTTCTAGAACATTTTTTCTCATTCGACTTCAAACACGGACTCGCCGAACTGAGCTTCCAATGTTCTCGCCCCTTAGAGATCATGCTCGCCGGGCAGGCTAGACTCATTGAAATAAATAGAAAGAGTTTGTCCTTTACGAAGACGCCAGACAACTCACCGAAAAGATCAAGTATTTCAAATCTTAATGTAACTTATATAATATGATAACATACAAGTGAAAGAAAACGAATTGGGTGTGTAGGTGAAATTTACGTTTATCATAATTAAGGTAACAAAAACCTAATAAGTAATTCTATATGATTTTCATGAAAATTAGAAAGGTTCTTAGTCTTAGACAGATAATGTATTTTGTTAGTAATGCAGATTAATATATTATTGTGTTACGTACAAACTTCTCTATTGAGTGCGATTTCATAACTTTTATTTCTATGACAGGTTTTTAAATCACTTCTATGCTCTTTGTTTACTAATTTAATCGCTGTAGATTGTTCAATTTCATTCATTGTTCCAACTTCATTCATTGATGCACATTAATTATATTCGTTATTGTTTTCTGAATAATAAGAGCCCTTGAGCGTAATATTGGGCGGGAATATGATAGAGAGACAGAAGATGAAGCGGCGTCAGATGCTTACAAAGAGGAGGAATCGAGTTGGGCAACGCGATGTGTAGCACGCAGATAACTACAGAACCTGTGAATAGATCAAAGGGTCAGCCATTGGCGATAACTTATTGAACTAGAAACAGGTGAAGTTAAATTGTGTTAAAAGTTAGTTCTTAATTTGAGTTAGCGAAGTTATTCCACCTTTATGCAATAAATTCACACCAGAGCACTTTGAAACGTATTAACGGAATAATTGACTACTTTGACCATCTTATTTTCTCTTAAATCAACACAATAGCCGTCATTTCTTAATTGCATGTATCCGCATTATCCTAAATTGTAGGTGTAATAATTATATATTAGTAGATCATTTATTACAATTTTTAACACTTATGCGACTCTATGCCTGCCACCTACACTAGTCTTAATTTATCGACCCTGGCATATTTCCACAGATATTTTTCTCCATATTTGCATCAAAGCAACTAAACAAGACTAGTACGGCTGAAAAAAAGCCTCTGGGAGGGAAAATCCTTCCATTAGGAGACAAAAATACAAAAACATAAGAATTTGCATGATAAAATCTGTAATAAATACAGATACATGTAGTAATTCAATGCTAACAGTCTACGACTTCTGATTACAGATGGCGAACATTATATTGGTGTGTGTTTAAACGCTATCCGGACTTTCAATGGGTCTGGAAAGGTTCTGAATTAGTTTCCAGTAATTGTACTGCGTCTGATTCAGTACGTGGGCGCGTTTTCATCAGTGTGTTGCGGCCGCCTGCCTCCGAATGTGTGTCCAAGGCGCGGCGAGGGCGTTGAGGGCTTGAGCGCCGCCGCCGGCGCAGAAACGAAGGGCCGCGAGGGTGAATAGGGAGCCCCGAGCACAATGGGAGCGGCGGTCGCAGGAGGGACGGTACACAGCGGGGCCTTGTGCTACACTGCAACTTACCATGAATGCACCCCTAAAGGGGAGGAGGTATGTGGCACAAGCCCACCACTTTAATTACAATTGTATTACATTGTTGGGCATCACTATAGAAGTTGTAGTGACTGTCGATCATGTTTGTCAACAAATCTCATCAATATTCTTGAAACACTTTTTTACAAATTAATATAAACTACAGATTTCAATATCGAATAATGAAATAAACTTACTCTAGTAGAAACCGTTACGCTACTTTACATCAAAAAAGGCTTTTTAAGACTAATTTTTAAAATGTATTACATTCAATTGAGACTATGAAAAATATTTCAATCGCTGAGAATTAAAAATTTCCCATATCTGATATTTCCATTAGCACTTGAAAGAATTTTCAAGAGTTTCAGCATACATTGATCAATCTTCAATATAAATTATGTTCCTCGTGAAAATGAAACCCTTCCAATTATTGCAACCATCATTTATCACGAAGGTATATTAATGTTTGCAGACGTGCGTTTGCATTTTTATAGAAACCAAATATGCAATGATATATCTTAATTTTAAACTTCAACCGGCCCAGTCACATACTATGAAGAGCAGAGATGGTGAGTTTTTTTAGCAATATCGGATATCACTTTGTCTTATTTTACTTATTATCTTATTAACTTCTCATGTCAGAAATTTCTTTGCAGTATACTCAACCATTGGTGAGTTAATTGGGCAAATCCGTAACTCATGTTTTTTTATCCATTAGGCATTTATGAGAATTCGAATTTGTCTTTGTTTTATCAGATTCTAGTTCTGCATTTTAGTGAATCTGAATTGCACTATAGAATATAGATTCCAATTGGAAATTCTCTCTCAAGAGATTAGGAGGCATGTTTAATTTCATAATAATTGAACAATTCATCCTACTCACGCTATTCACCTAACATACCCTATACCACATTAATGGTGCGATTCAACTATTTCTCCAATATGAGTCTAGGTTGGACCTTTCAAATTCGGACCAACGGAAAGGGAATTTTTACGATATGCGGTATTTAAGTAGTGCCAGCTCAGTTCAACGTTGACGATGTCTCTATTTTAAATAAATATCTGTATTTTAAACACACAGTTAAACATTGTTATTACAACTTTTCACACACAACACGGTACCCAATTATTCATTAACAATATCCAAAGAATTAAAAATATCTACACCCCTGACAGACTGTTCAAATAACAAGAATACAATCTGTCAGTAGAATGTCAAGGACTTTTACACTAAAACGATTGAATTCCAACCCTCCTCTAAAATAGATCATTCAAAACTCTAGTGGAAGAATTAAAGCGGCAGGGAAAGAGGAGTTTTACGCTCTAGAGCTGGACACACCTAAAACTCACTTGGAAAGATCACACTAAACAGCAACAGACAAAAAAATTAAAAAAAAACTGTACCCTAACAAAAATAAAATTTCAAGTCTACAAGAATAAACAGGCATCACTATACTGAAATATTAGTTCACTATGAGGAAAACATGGAATTCCCACTATTACAAACCAACTTCAAATTCAAAACAAATTCTGCACCGAGTAATACCTAATATTGGTTCACAAGATATTGATTATTGATCCTCAGAACTTTTTAACTAATCCACCATCATTCTGCTGTACTAAAATGGTCAATTTTGGTTCTTCTTCCTCAGCCCCATACATCAAGTAAGATTCCAACACTCAAACGACCTTCTTGAATATTAATTTCTGAAACCTTTCTCTAATAAACAACCTAAACTGCAATCAGTATGAACATTATAATACAAAGTTCTTCTTCAGTCCTCATTAACCACTCACTTCCCAAAACATTTCCTGCTAAAAATGCCCAAACTGTAATCAATATGAACGTGTTTGACGTGAAATTGGCACACTCAAATAATTCACAAAATTTGTTTCGGCCATAATGTAGCGCAGGGATGTCAAATGGAGCATGTACGTCTGCTCGGAGCGCTCCTTGCGCTCTGCTAGAGTCGGCATGCACAGAATACAGTCATGGCGGGACGCAAGAAGCGTATAACAAGTTTTCAGTCCGAATGGGCTCTTGATTTCGTTGTGCAGTGAGTGTGGAGATGATGCACTTTTGTTTAATAAATGTTCATCATTACTCTAATATTGGTTTATTACGTGTATTTTCACACGAAAGATATGACACAGAATTTCTTTAAACGTTTACTTTCAATAACAGTGTTTGTTTTGAAATTATGTTATATAATACTTATGATTTGGTATGTAATTTTGCTTTTATATACATTTTCTTCAAATATTCATTTGAGTTATTGAATTAGTGCTAATAGTTTCTATATATTGCGTTCTCTGACATTAAGTAGAAATGTGCGTTAATATTTCCTTGCTGTAATTATCAATGTCTGTATAACTGCAGTTTCTGTTAAATGTTCAATTTCCATTAAAAGTTCGTAAAATTTAACAAACGTCTATGATATACCACTCGTGTACTTGCCAATCCGCGGAATCGCACGAACTTTTCTCACCCCTCGCTTCCCGCCTCTTACACAGGTGACTGCGTTTCGTCAAGGTGATATCACCGCGTGTCTCCAAACCTTCGCGAAGGCCATTCACGTCTCTCTTCGTCTGACGGCCCTGCTGTAGCGGATATAATTTTGAAGTACATTTTGTGAAAGTGTGCAGTGACTAGTTGGTTTAACAGAATCATTGCAAAACGCTGATGTAATTACATAAACCGTATCATAAATGTTAAAATTAATTAACCATAATATAGGTGGATTAAATGGACAGCCCCAGCAAACACTTAATATGTTTCTGAACGTGCATATATTGATGCCAAGATGATCTCTAGAGGACTAACCAATAATTTTCATACAATAAAATACATATAGAACTGGCCCCATTCTGAGCAGTTTATACATGCCAATTGCGAAGAAAATGTGATCAAATAACAGGCATAATGTCAACAGGCATAATGTTTTGAAAAGAGGAACATGTTATCTTACACACCTAATGGATTTTACCTGTATTCTGAAGCAAAAAGGTCTAAACAACGATGGATAATGTATATACGTTCTCGTGCTGTGAAGTAGAAAAGTAAAGCACGTCTGCTACATAAAAGTGAACATAGCTAGTAATAACTTAAGGAAAGAGTGCGTTTGATGAACCGTGAACATTGTATAACAATTCCATACATTATTTACAAGGTAACATTCCGACGTGAATTATTCAATACCCCATTAAACACTGATGAATATCTTTGACATAATGAATGGTGAAAATTGAAGTATCAGTCATTAGCTACTGAACAAATTCTGTCCAGTTAGCTGTATTTTACCTGGGAATCACTCATATGAATATCTTGTCTTTTTCTAACGCAGTTAATAGAAAAAATAAGTGTACTTTACAATGAATGATATTCTTTCACGAAAACGTGCAGACATAATCACTCGTGTGAACTTCATATAGAAATCGGCTATACTCCATTTCGCATTAGTTTTGTGTGGAAGGCATGTTACAACTGCAATTTGAAGCACAGATTGCAAAGTGATAACTAATTGCACTAACAGATTATTACCAAGAAAATGCTTGTCTAATACGAGCTTAGGCTCAGCTTGGTATCTAGCACGAATCGATAAAAGCTTTGCACACTATTCTCATTTCAATCCAACTGAGTAGCCAACCAACTGTGAGCTGATTCTAAACAAGACTGTCCTAAGAAGCGAAGGAGCCGATTCGCTGTTCCGGAATCGACTCTCGTTACCAACGTGCAACTCGGACTCCATCTGTGTTGTGGCAAGGTGTACCTGTAGTAGTATTGGGTAGTAGTATACAAGTAGAAGATTGAACAAGCACCTAACATAGTAGATACAGTATACAGACAAAATGAGCAAGTTCTTGGCAGTTAGGCTGCTTATGCTTTCCTGTGTGTCTATTTATTTTTGTAACTGATACGTTTCTCCATTATTCACTTAATTTACTTACTATTTTATGTTCGATTTCACCAACTTATAGTTCTATTTTTAACCTCTGAACTCATCTCCTCATTCTAAATGTTTTCTGTCTCCAAATTTCCATATTAAAATTGTAAATCCTTAAAGAAAATGTAAAATTGCAGATAAAATGTAATACCACTGCGTGTGCCACTAAATTCCTTTAAAGGCAAAATATACTTTATAAACAATAACTAATTGAAAAAATGTACCCACTGAGGCAACCTTCTATTTCGACACGGCGCGCGTTCCTACGAATAAGGG
>JAHLJT010000631.1:178134994-178152821 GCA_031308135.1 Acheta domesticus | reverse complement strand
CGCAAATTCTCGATTTGGCAGATTTCGGAATAACAAAATAGAGATTACCTGGTAAAGAACATTCATTATCAAAAGTTTGCAAGCTGAGTTCACTTGACGCAAAGGAAGTATCCGCGATTACATCAGCAACAATCCAATAGCTTGAGGTGTTTCATCTGCTTTTTTTTGCCTTTAGGAAATTTTAAAAGCATTTTAAGAGCATTTTATTGATCGTTTTCGGCGATGTTCCAGGTCATCAAAATCCGCCCCCTGATTATAAATTATTACAAATTTGTAAACAGAACAATATATAAATATATCTTAACACGAACAATATTTTCCGTCAGGAACACACGTAGGCATCCCACTAAAATGCCTTCTTCAATAACCTCCTGAGCAATTGCACTCAAACCGTTCGTTACTATGTGCTTGCAGAATTCTTTCGAGAGATTAAGACAGTTATTCAAGACATGTTAGGCTTTGAAGACGGCTTTATTCCTCCCACTCAGCTCTTCCCGTCTTCAAAAGGGCTGTTTCAAATCATGGCTCTGATAGCTCGTTTTAATACCACTGTTTGGGTGTTTTACTTTGAGTTTAAGTTAAAAAGAAAACTAAAGTATTTAAAAATATTAAATATTAAAAGAAACTAAATGCCTGGAACAGTATCAAATCGGGTTAGAACAATTTAAAATTTATGAAATGTAGCTACTATGACTTGTTACCCAACCACCATAGAGATAAATTATTTGGGAGCCACTTTCGTGTCGGTGGGTCGGCGTGTGTCCCAACGAACGCCACCAGTCTTTCTGCCTTGCTCACGCGGCTCGCGGGCCGTGCGTGTTCACCTCTCATCAGCTGGACAGCTTACCTCCGTAGCCACCAGCAGGACAATCAACTGCGCCGCCTCATTGCGATCACCCCTTCTGCCACCGCCAGGCCACCACCAGCCGCCCACCCGACGCACACACACACACACGCACACCACAATCTCCGCTCCGGCACGGCTCTCACCGCCGCCACCCAAGGTGCCTCTCCCACCGCTGCCGTTGCCTTCCTTCCCGCCTCCGCACACGTTGCCCTGCTCCCGCCACCCCCGGCCCGTGCTCCCCCTACCACCACCACCACCGCCTTCCGTCCCCATCCCGCGATGTCACTCCCTCGCCCCTACCCACTCGCCCCTACCCACTCGCCCCTACCCACTCGCCCCTACCCACTCGCCCCTACCCACTCGCCCCTACCCACTCGCCCCTACCCACTCGCCCCTACCCACTTGCCCCTACCCACTCGCCCCTACCCACTCGCCCCTACCCACTCGCCCCTACCCACTCGCCCCTACCCACTCGCCCCTACCCACTCGCCCCTACTCACTCGCCCCTACCCACTCGCCCCTACCCACTCGCCCCTACCCACTCGCCCCTACCCACTCGCCCCTACCCACTCGCCTCTCCCAACGCTACCCCCTGCCGCCCTCAGCGGCCCCCTCCCTCTCCCTGGGGTCCGTCTATTCCATTACACGAGCTCTTACCACAGCCTCTTCCATCACCACCGCCTAAGACAAACCTCGCTTCAGTAACGTCCTTTCATCGTCCCCCTCGTTCTCGTCCCCATCGCTACCCTCACCACATCCACTAGTCTCCAGCCCCACCCCTCCCTCCGCGCCCGCTGCTCTTTCGTTGTCCTTCACCCCTGCCTTTGCGCCGCCGCCGCCGCCGCCATTGAGCCGGGCGCCAAGTGCCGTGGCGTGCGGCGTGGGCGAGGCGAGGCGAGGCGAGGCGCTCGCGTGAGGGCGCTGTGACGACGGAAGCGGCGCCGCCGGGGGCGGAAGCGGCGACAGAGGAGCCCCCAGCGGCACCGGAGGGCGACCGGCACTTCAAGGCCTGGCCTAACAGCGGAGACGTCCGGCGGGAAATCAGGCGGAGGGCGGGCTGACAAGGAGAAAGATGGCCATGTATCAGAAACAGCTTCATTAGTGGTATTCAGGAAAAAACAAAGTGTAAATACATCGATTGCACATGACCGTGAATCGCTGGCGTCAAACAATTGGTTATGCAACCCGCTTCGTATTTGTGCGTTTCACGCTTTGTGTTGCAGCAATCTCATTGTTATCCCACACTAATATTAGCTAGAACACCGAAGAGAAGGAGAAGGATGGGTTTACGGTTTAAAAGAAGAGAAGGGAGACGGAAGTAGAAAGATGTACGGAATAAAAGAAGAAAAAGGAGAAGAAAAAGAACAAGAAAAAACTGTTTTGTTGTTATATTGTTTTATAATCCTCTGTGTTCTTTGTTTAGTTAAGGAATTTTTCACATTCATATTTCTTGCTAAAAAGCTCCAGTGTAATGTAGTCCAGTTAATTATGAAATTAAATTTCAAAACAAGTATAATACGTACTACATAATAAGATACACAAATGATAGATATTTATTAGAGATAATAATTCTTCATAATCATGTTAATTCACTTCGTTTCCAAAACTTATTTATATACTTCACTGAATTGTTTTATCCCCTTAAATACTGGACATTCAAAATTTCAAAATGCTTTCATTTATGCAAAAAGAAGTATAAATAATTATTTTTCATGACGATGCATTACTGTGAGCGTGTATTTCGACTCTGCCACTGAAGCGTAAAATGTTAAAGCTTCAGCAGAGAGTTCCTAGGCTTGAGCCTCAACGTTTGCACATTTTGGAAACCAGCAAAGTAATTGGATTATACTCGTACAATGCCTTTTCCTGTAAGACAATCGATTCAAAAACGGCCGACTGCACTATTCTGCCGTCTTCATGGTTTTTCTCTTACCAATATCAGTTTGATGCATAAGCTATCTTAAACAGCAGATCAGAATCACGCGCTATATCTATTCTCTAACAAATTCCTTTAGTTTGAGGGGAAGGATTCATTGCTCCTGGATCCAATTACCGCATAAAGCAACTCTATGATCTAAGATACACCCAACCTTGCGGTCATTAGGCCAATTGCTGACAACGGCTTGAATTAAGATGTTGCAATGCAGAAGGATTATTGAGAAAACGAATTAAGTTTTAAGTTTTATTTTAAAAAGCCTACATACAATTTGAGAATCTTAATTTAACATACTGACTAAGATAGCTCAGTGGTAACACAGTTGCATCTTCGCTACCATTGACCGGGAGTTTGGTTTGAGTCCCAAACGATGGCAGATTTTCGACATGGATATAGCTGGGACGAATTCAATCAGTATCTGGCATTGTGTAGCGGCTGGCTGCTCTGATCTACATTTCCAACGATAACTGCGATCAATACTACCGAATGCCGAAACAGTTCCTAAACAAACGGGTTACGGGTCCCGCGTGATCTTTCCTTCCTCCTTTGAAGAAATGCAGTGCGTAGCATGAGTTGCTATGGAGGATCGTGATATCCCAATGCCACTGGCTGCCGGGTAGTAAGTGGGGTGGGCGCTGGGAGATGGAAACGCGGCCGGGGGAGCAACCGCGTGGCGTGGGCCTGGCGAGGGCGTGGCGTAGTAGGGCATTGTGTGACATTGCATGATATAAAGCGACGTGAAGAGCGCGGCGCGAAGCGGCGTGTAGTAGAGTGGAGCGAGGGAAGTGGGGTGGCGGATCGTGGCGTGACGTGGCGTGGCGGGGTGTGGCGGGGTATGGCGGGGTGTGGCAGGGTGTGGCAGGGTGTGGCGGGGTGTGGAAAGGTGTAGAGGGGTGTGGCGGGGTGTGCGGGTGTGGCGGGGTGAGGCGAGGTGTAGTGAGGTGTGGTGAAGTGTGGGAGGGTATGGCGAGGTATGGAGAGGCGGGGCGGGGCGGGGCGGGGGCGGGGCGAGGTGTGGCTCGGCGCGACGTGGCGGACCGTGACGTGGGCCGGCGTGATGTGGTGTAGTATAGCGTAGTGGGGGCGAGGCGGACCCTGACGTGAAGTGGCTGGCGGGGCTTGACGAGATGTGCCTCGGCGCGAAGTGGCGTACCGCGACGTGGGCCGGCATGACGTGGCATGGTGTGGTGTGGTATGGTGCGGCGTGGCGTGGCGCGTGGCTGACGCGCACAGACAGCGGAAGCAGCGTTGAAGGCGTCATGGGACGCGGGCGGAGACGCCGAGCCACTCGCAGCGCTCCCGAGGAGGAGAGCGCAGTGCCCCGGTGGCAGAGGCCCTGTGCACCTAATAAACTGCCTGTGCGCTGCGCGACTCGTATTGAAAAGAACGTGAAGGGGAAACTGAGGTAGAAGATACGCAACTACTTAGATCGTACATTAGTGTCTTTACTTACGGAATCAACTTGTAACAAAAATATAGGATAAATTGCATTGTGTTTTATCAAAATATACCTTCTAAACTCCCAATTTCAGTTTCCTAAAAAATTGAAATTGGGAGGAAAATATAATTTTCAGAAACAAAATCAAACAGAAAATTATTCCATGTGTAGGTACTCATGTTCAATTGGCAAATTATGTTATGGATTTAAAATTAAAAGAGAAGTATTTATTATTCATTTCTCTCATATTATCATTAAACATTAAGGAAAATATCTAAATAAACACACAATTATTATTTTTGCGGATTTTCTCACTTGAATTGTCCCAGGACATCTACACGAGATAGTTATTTTATATGAATTATATTTCAATAAGAAACATATTCTAATTTTATCACCACTCTCCTTGAATATTGCAGATTACTGGTGTAATTTACAGAAACAACGCTTGAAAATGAGCATCGCAAAACGAATCCCTCTAAATTTCCGTAGAAAACGCAACGCGATATTAAAAATTCTGTGTAATTTTCGCCCAGCTACAATGTGTGGGCGGTGCACTGCATAACCGCCCGATGTTCTCCGCATCATAACGCAGCACGCTTCGGCGCGCTTCCGCCCCCGCTTTACTCGCCTCATTAAGGCTCGCGAAATGCGAGCGCGGGGCGGCGGCGGACAGGGCCAGAGCAGCGCCGAGATCGTGAAGAAGTCTCCAGACATGTTGTTGTAACGTGCTTAAATACAGCCTTGCTTAGATAAATGAAATGTATGTTAATTTTTATTTATTTATTCAACGTCAAAAAAAAGTTGCTAACTTGTTATTTTTATCTTGACCTCGTATTATAAATATATGTAAAGAATCGTGATGGTAAGTCAATAAGTGTTTGTGTTTTCACTGCGCCAACACGATTACTACTGAAAAAAAATTCAAAATATAATTTGCTCTACTACAAGACAGAGACAACACTCGTATATTTATAATAGTTGCATTTACAATCTTGTACATTTATTGAACATTCATAGCCCTGAAGCAATCCAAATAAATGGCCAAAACGTTGACACTGTTAAAAAACAAACCCTTGTTGACTTATCAACATGATTCTTTACAGATAAGTTGTTAACTGCTGTATGGCGTATGAGGGTAAAGTTCTTTCTAGACGTGCTTCCTTGAGCTCCGTAAACCCTACCTTTGTTTTTTACTATATTAATTTGAATAATGGAAAAAGGCAGCAAAGTGTTTTGGTCAAGTTTGATAAAAAAGTATTTTCTCCTGTGTAATATAACGTATTTGCTACGGCAAACTAAAGAGTTTGACTTATATTCTTTATCGCGTCCCATGTGAAAAAAGTGTCTAATTTCCCCGCATTTTTATTATTTATATTGAAATACTCTGTATCTGTTGAAACTTGAAATGTTGCTTGTAATTTTTATTAGAAGCTTACAATTTTTTGAATTTTTTTAAAGTGAATATACGAAAGATGGCGCTAAACTAACTTTAGTTCTCAACATTTGGTGAACAAAAATCAGGTTATTTTTTAATTTCAAATCAATGGCAAGATGAATTTTGTCATGTGTAGTCTATTATTACGATTAATATGAATTTAGGTTTCGTAAAACCAGTACTCTTTTACTTCTTTTGAATATCAACATCCAAAAATCTTCTAACATACAAATCCCTAAGAACGTGTTATGAAAAAGGCCAACTCTATTTTCCAGCATCAAGAATATTATTTGTTCCTTGAATTTGAGTTGGTTTCTTATACTGCAGATAAAAGAAATTAAATGAAACTTATAAACTTATTGTTGAGATCATTGCATCTTAGCTGGAACCATTGGTTTTTAATGTGTGATTGACGTGATAACACGTTCTCCTAAATATAGACCACGAGTCCGATTGACAACTGAACACACTCGAAGAAGTAAAGCATGAAAAAAATGAAGTTCTGAAGACGTTATACATTTTATGGAATACCTCTTGTTGCGGAAGCTGGCAGGGGAGAGGTCGGAAGTGGCGGGGTGGCGGGTAACGGTTGACGAATCGCAGGTGGTGAGTGTCGACGCGGGGGAGGGATGGGCGGCTTGCAGCCACGACCTCCAGAGCAGCGGGCGGCAAAGTGGGGCGATGAGGCGCGGGGCGTGCACAGCGAGCGCTCGCGTGCGCCTGCAGGTGGGAGAGGCGGCGCCGAGGCCTCGCACGCGACGTGCCAGGGGGGCGCCGGCGGAGGCAACGGCTCAAGTGGGGGGGGCCGATGGCTGGGGTGGTCAAGGCGGAGGCTATGACCGCGAGACGTGGATGACGAGGGCATTTTAATAATAATAATATTAACAATAATATAAAATAACAATAAAATAAAAGAATAATAAAATAACAATAATAAATTAAAATAATAATAATAAAATAATAAGAAAATGAAATAATAATAAAATAACAATAATAATATAAAATAACAATGATAATATAAAATAATTATTACAACAACAAGAACAACAACAACAATAACAATAGCTTTGCGATCCGATGGCCGAAATCGCCGACAGTAGTGCTGTAGCGGTCTTGGACGAAAGGATCACGGGTTCGAGTCCCACCTGGGGTATGGTTGTGTTGTGTATGTCTCTGAATGTTTGTGTGTGTCCTTATTCAGCATCATTACCATAGTTCCACCCAATCCTCCAGGGCTAACAACCATGGGGTATAAAAATTGAATCAGCACTAAAATTGCTGATTCCCCCCTTTAGAAAAGTAACGAGCACCTACCCCGATAATCGTCTGAACCCGGATGGGATGCACGTACCGCCTTACCTCGTGACGGTCAATTCACGAAACAAAAAAATATAATTCCTTTATCAATGGCGTGGCAAAGGGCATGCTCTTTCCCTATACACACAGAGTAGTAACATTTCAAAACAGCGTCTTGAGCGTCGAGGTTATCTTAGAGGTTGAGGGTGGCATGGAAGACGGTAATGGCGTGTAGGACGGGAGTGACGTGGTGGATGAGAATAACGTGGAAGACGGAAGTGATGTGGAGGACGGGGACGGACGGCATGAAGGACGGGAGTGGCTTGGATACGAGGTCGACGTGGAGGACTGGGGAGGCGGGCGATGAGGAACGGGTATAACGTGGGAATCGGGAGCGACTAGCGATTCGGAAGCGGCTTGGGAGTCGCGAGGACAGTGGCGGGCGAAGACGACGGGGCGACGCTGACGTGGAGATGGCAAGCGAAAGCGGAAGTAGGGCGCAGGCGACCAGGGCCTTGCAGCTCTCCATCAAAATTGGGGACAAAGCAAGAGGGTGCTACTATAGGAGGCGCTAATGTAAGCAAGATACAGGGTCGCCAACTATTGCATATAAAAATTGGTTAATTTGTGAGAAAATCGAAAACGTGGTGGATATGTCTTTGTGTTTAATTTAAGTTCTTTATAAAGTTGCCGCCTGAAATTTTGTTTAAAGTTTTATCTGAAGTTTGGTCTGAAGTTAAAATTTTCACCAGAAACGGACTCTATTCCCGATCTGCAGCAAAGCAAATTTTTGTTTATAGTTCCCACGCACGTTTGAAGTATCGTTGGCAGCAGTTGGTATTTTAGTTCTTGTAAGAGGGTGATACTGTGGAGCGCGCCACTGTAATGGCCTCCACCACATTATATGTAGAGAATGGATAAATATGTCGAATGAAACGTCAAAATATGTACATAAATATGTAATGAGAACAGCAAGAATAAGTCATAAATATTTAAAATAGAGCGTAATATTAAAATTCTCTAAATAAAAAAAACATTAATATAGCAAGAAATTACATGAGAAAGAGTGCTCACTTTGAATCATACAACTATCTCGTCAGCAATAATAGCTTCATCTATTGTAATCCAGGAACGTAATTTAACAGCCGGACTAGTCCCAATAGAAGCCAACACACATACTGGCGAGATCTACGACCAGCAAACATACACTGCAGCATGCAACATTTTCATCGAAATTACACGTCGGCGATCGCAAATTTTTCTCGGTAATTAAGGTTACAAAACACTATGTCAATGATACTTTCGGCACCCAGATTTCCCCAATAATATAAGAAAAATGCTGATTTTTTAAAAATAAAAACACTTTTAATAAAAAAATGTAATAAAAATGATAAAACAAGAAAATATATTTTTAAAACAGCAAAATATGTAAAATATCTATAGTACTAAATATGTAAACCTATGTTACAAAAAAAATCGATATTGTGTTTGGAGGACGATGATTACCCAAGATTACAATTTGAGAGCTGTAAATAGAAAGACAAAAAAATATATAATTACATACAAATCCGGCCTCTAGTTATACGAGAGTTGTGAAGCCCTGCAGGCGACGTAGACCGTGGGGGGGGGCGGTGGCGGAGGAGGAAACGAAGGGGGACGTGAGGGAGGTGACGACAGCAGCGGCGCCGCCTCACCCCAGTCGCAGTGGGGAGTGGCGACGCCAGGGCGAAAAAGCGTGCGACGCGTTTGTTGACAGAGCGCGGATAACCGCTCTCGCAACCAGAAATGCATGTTTGCTAGTGGGGCGGAAAACACTGTTATGCGCCCCTCAGGTGAGCACAGGGTCAATAGGAGTCGCGCTCATTGTGAAATTATGTTGTTTTACGTTCGCCATGCGCGACCTGCGATGTTTGAGAACCTGCTTCTTTCCTGCTGCGACGCTTATTCTCAAAGAAAACAAAGCTAATCGCGCTTCTCAATTGTTTGTCCTCAGTTTATTCCACAGCTGAGCTATTTTATCTTCATGAGAGAGTTAATGAACCAATGATGCGGCTTTTGTGGAGCATTTTAATACTAGATTGTGAAATCAGTATGTTTACATTGAGGTAATATAATATTTTCGACGTGTTTGTATTAAGTAAAATGTTTTGTAAAGATAGGTGTATCACTACTAAGATTTAACAAATATTTGTTTAATTTTGAATAAATGGTATTTTTTGTAACGTATTTCTTGAAAGAAATCTCTGCTTCAATGCTCCTGAAAATATGACATATTGACAATCAATTTACAGTTTTAAAACTAACATGGTTTTAATTAGTCTCCAATATATACGTATTGCAAATGATTGGATGTATTATTTGCGTTTTATATTCATGTAAAAACTTAATTTGAGAGTAATGAGCATAAAAATTGCAATATTTTGTTTCAAAAACTGCGTTGAATTTTAATTTATTCATTCTTCTCAAAATATAATTACTTGAAAGCTATTTTCCTGTTTGATAATGAAACTGGTGATATGGAAAAACTGAATTATTTTCAATTTAGAAATTCACAATTTATTTTTCAAAATTAGAGTTTTTGAGCAATTAATTTGGAATTTGGAATTTCAGAACCAATTTTCGTAACTACTTTGGGAATGCTCATAAATAGCAATTAAATGCAGTGAGTGCAACGTATAATAATTCAATTCCATTATTATTGCCTTCTGAAATAGATATAATATTATTAAATGCAATTTGTAGCTTGACATTACTTTTTGTATAATTGAACTTTTATTTTGTCCCTTTAATTTCCAAAGAAGTAAATATTATTAAAAAATGACATACTCTTCATAGATAATATTATCCGTGTAAATTTAATTTTATAACTTCCAATATATAATCTTGTGTTTAAAATACTGACTTTCACGATGTGCTCATTGTCTTTCAAAATTTGAATGGAGCCCTTTACCACAAACGCAGAAGCTTGCAATTCGCATCAGTACTAGGCTGGCAATTATTCCACAGCCCAAATACAGTGTACAAGTCCTCTTGTAACTAGGTTAAAGGATCTTTGAACTCCATCATGCCTCCTCCGCGTCGGAAACATCAGAGACGGCGTTATATAATTAGCAGGCATTCAGCAACTGCCGGGTAATGGAATTCGCGGTCGCCAGTCAAATGCCCATCGCGGGCGGACGGGCAGTGCCAGCCAGGGGCGCGCAGTCATTGAGGTAATGGCCGGCCCAAAATTAACACGCTCAAGTACATGGTGGCGCGGGGGGCGTGGGCTGGGGCGGCAAGGTGGAAGAGGGAAGGGGAATGGGGATGGGGGAGGGGGAGGGGGAAGGGTTGGAGAGGAGGGGGCGTTCCGCGTGGGCGCGTCGTTCAAGAGCGCTTAGGCGTCTCCCCAGGCGCCGGACGACGGACAGGGAGGAAGGGGTGGGGGGTTGTCGTGTGGCGGAACAGAAAGGAAGGGTGGCATGGGAAGGGACGCACGGCGCAAGGCGCGTTCACAGAGAAGGCAGTGCAATGGTCAGGAAATGCTGAATGCCAGCTCTACAGAATGCAGGTGGAGGCGCCGATGTAGTTAGCCGAGAGCGACAAGTACCAGTTTCAAGGGTATGTTTCATGAACTTACAAGCATTACAGTACTTAAATGAGCTGAAATTGATAGCTTGAAATACACACACTAGCTATGCTGAAAACGTATTTTCTAATTATAAAGTGCATATATGATCTTCCTAGTTTCTTGAGAAATGACCAGAAGATTGGTTATCGGATGTATAGAAATTCAGTTTCAATTCCTTAATGCAGATAATAATGAATAAAATAGTGGTGCTACAATGGCACATGTTTCTCACATTATTTGTAACTTTTGCATTTTTTGAAAATTCAGAGAGTTGAAAATGAAACCTATACTACTGTATTAAGTAATCTTTAACAATATCCAAAAACAAAGTTTAATAAAAATTATTGAATCATATTTGAGAATATTTTAAAAATGTAAATGAGGCTTTATGTAAAGTACCTTAAAAAATCAAAACATCTGTTTTCAAATTCCCAGGTTCTCATGTTACTTTAAATTGATATAGGAATATCAAATTGGAAAATATTAGCTGAAATGGTTTGGCGATAGCGTTGACCACGGACAATTTTTCTGTATGAAGGACTCACAAAACATTTATTAGCACTGCACAATTCGTTTAAAAGGAAGTAATTTACTATTTCAAGAAACAAGATTTATCCACGTTTCTCTTGCCCGGCAATAGATATTTCTGTTGAAAAATTTTGCCGTTTTCCGGCACACGATTATAATACTTTATATTCTTACGAAGTAAGGGGGAGAAAAAAATAAATTCATCGCTGGCTACTGAAGTGAACTGAGCAGGATTCTATTGTTGACAACAGCCATCAGTTGAACTTTATGGAATGAGAGCAATGTCAAATTCTTGGGTATTGGTTATGATCAACATGTTTTGCTGTTGGTTGTGATCAAATCTTTCTTAAGATGTTAATTAGAAAGAAGGAACCTTTTGAAAGAAGAAGCTTAATAATTGTGACCAGTGAAATAGTGTATTCGTAAAAACACATGTTGAAAATCTTTTTAATTTTAAATGTCTTTCAAAATTCAAAAATTATCCGAAAAATTAAATTCTGAAACAAAAAAACAGGATGGTAGCAAAATTCAAAAAATTGGAATCTGTGAGAGTTCCAACGATGAAAGAGTTCTGCAGTTTTACACTGATATCCAACTAACGTGCATTGAACTTTTCAAAGCCATAAAATGTTCTGAGTTAGCAAGTGAAGTGCTCTGACAAATTTTCTAATCAATTTTTGTCCCCATATAATACAGATTAGATATTACACAATTATGGGTTTACCGTTCGTAGACATAAATAATACATAAGCAATAAAAATATGTTTTTATAGTTCTTTCAAGAGTTCTGGACAGCTAATTAAGATTTCTAAAGTAAGTTCTAAATACACTTTTCTGATGCAACGTTAAAAACCGAAGTTATTGAATGTTTTATCTATTGTTTTTTTACTTTAACCTTAGAAAGAGGAAAATATTAAAATTGCTCCCTACTTCAGATTTGACAAGACTTCTGAGCTCCGAGGAGTTCTAGACATTTTTCTCATTCGACTTCAAACACGGGACTCGCCGAAACTGAGCTTCAATGTTCTCGTCCCTTAGAGATCATGCTCGCCGGGCAGGCTAGACTCATTGAAATAGATAGAAAGAGATTGGTCCTTTACGAGACGCCAGCCAACTCACCGAACGATCAAGTATTTTAAATCTTAATGTAGCTTATATAATATGATAACATACAAGTGAAAGAAAACGAATTGGGTTTGTAGGAGAAATTTAAGTTTATCATAATTAAGATAACAAAAACCTGATAAGTAATTCTATATGATTTTCATGAAAATTAAGAAAGGTTTCTTAGTGTTAGACAGATAATGCATTATGTTAGTAATGCAGATTAATATATTATTGTGTTACGTATAAACTTCTCTATTGAGTGCGATTTCATAACTTTTATTTCTATGACAGGTTTTTAAAATCATTTCTATGCTCTTGTGTTCACTAATTTAATCGCTGTAGATTGTTCAATTTCATTCATTGTTTCCAACTTCATTCATTGATGCACATTAATTATATTCGTTATTGTTTCCTGAATAATAAGAGCCCTTGAGCGTAATATTGGGCGGGAATATGATAGAGAGACAGAAGATGAAGCGGCAGTCAGATGCTTACAAAGAGGAGAAATCGAGTTGGGCAACGCGATGTGTAGCACGCAGAATAACTACAGAACCTGTGAATAGATCAAAGGGTCAGCCATTGGCGATAACTTTATTGAACTAGAAACAGGATGAAGTTAAATTTTCTTCAAAGTTAGTTCTTAATTTGAGTTAGCCAGTTATTCCACCTTTTGCAATAATTCACACCAGAGCACTTTGAAACGTATTACGGAATAACTTGACTACTTGCCCATCTTATTTTCTCTTAAATCAACACAATAGCCGTCATTTCTTAAATTGCATGTATCCGCATTATCATAAATTGTAGGTGTAATAATTATATATTAGTAGATCATTTATTACAATTTTTAACACTTTAGCGACTCTATGCGACTGCCACCTACACTAGTCTTAATTTATCGACTCCTGGCAAGATATTCCACTAGATATTTCTCCATATTTGCATCAAAGCAACTAAAACAAGACTAGTACGGCTGAAAAAAAGCCTCTGAAGGAGGAAAATCCCTTCCATTAGGAGACAAAAATACAAAAACATAAGAATTTGCATGATAAAATCTGTAATAAATACAGATACAGTAGTAATTCAATGCTAACAGTCCTACGACTTCTGATACAGATGGCGAACATTATATGGTGTGTGTTTAACGCTATCCGGACTTTCAATGGGTCTGGGAAGGGTCCTGAATTAGTTTTCCAGTAATTGTACTGCGTCTGATTACAGTACGTGGGCGCGTTTCATCAGTGTAGTGCGGCCGCCTGCC
The DNA here is from genome assembly GCA_031308135.1 of Acheta domesticus. Taxonomy (NCBI): domain Eukaryota; kingdom Metazoa; phylum Arthropoda; class Insecta; order Orthoptera; family Gryllidae; genus Acheta; species Acheta domesticus. Next base: position 178,139,360 of record JAHLJT010000631.1, on the reverse strand, counting down.
TCCGAATTGTGTGTCCAAGGCGCGGCGAGGGCGTTGAGGGCTTGAGCGCCGCCGCCGGCGCAGAAACGAAGGGCCGCGAAGGGTGAATAGGGAGCCCCGAGCACAATGGGAGCGGCGGTCGCAGGAGGGAACGGTACACAGCGGGGCCTTGTGCTACACTGCAACTTACCATGAATGCACCTAAAGGGGAGGAGGTACGTTGGGCACAAGCCCACCACTTTAATTACAATTGTATTACATTGTTGGGCATCACTATAGAAGTTGTAGTGACTTCGATCATGTTTGTCAACAAATCTCTATCAATATTCTTAAACACTTTTTTACAAATTAATATAAACTATAGATTTCAATATCGAAGAATGAAATAAACTTACTCGATTAGAAACCGTTACGCAACTTTACATCAAAAAAGGCTTTTAAGACTAATATTTAAATATTACATTCAGTTGAGACTATGAAAATATTCAAACCGCTCAGAATTAAAAAGTTTCCATATCCGATATTTCCATTAGCACTTGAAGAGAATTTTCAAGAGTTTCAGCATACATTGATCAAATCTTCAATATTCAAATTATGATTCCTCGTGAAAATGAAACCCTTCCAATTATTGGAACATCATTTATCACGAAGGTATATTAATGTTTGCAGACGTTTGCATTTTTTATAGAAACCAAATATGGCAATGATATATCTTAATTTTAAACTTCAACCGGCCCAGTCCCATACTATGAAGAGCAGAGGGTGAGTTTGTTTTAGCAATATCGGATATCACTTTGTCTTATATTTACTTATCTTATTAACTTTCATGTCAGAAATGTTTTGCAGTATACTCAAACCATTGGTGAGTTAAATTGGGCAAATCCGTAACTCATGTTTTTTTATCCATTGCAGCGCATTTATGAGAATTCGAATTGTCTTTGTTTTATCAGATTCTAGTTCTCCATTTTAGTGAATCTGAATTGCACTATAGAATAAGATTTCCAATTGGAAATTCTCTCTCAAGAGATTAGGAGGCATGTTTAATTTCATAATAATTGAATTCATCCCTACTCACGCTGTTTCACTAACATACCCATACCACATCAACGGTGCGATTCAACTATTTCTCCAATATGGAGTCTAGGTTGGACCTTTCAAAATTCGGACCAACGGAAAGGGAATTTTTACGATATGCGGTATTTAAGTAGTGCCAGCTCAGTTCAACGTTGACGATGTCTCTATTTTAAATAAATATCTGTATTTTAAAACACACAGTTAAACATTATGTTATTACACTTTTCACACACAACACGGTACCCAATATTCATTAACAATATCCAAAGAAATTAAAATAAATATCTACACCCCACTGACAGACTGGTTCAAATACAGGAATACAACATCTCACAGTAGAATGTCAAGGACTTTTACACTAAAACGATTGAATTCCAACCCCCTCTAAAATAGATCATTCAAAACTCTAGTGGAAGAATTAAAGCGGCAGGGAAAGAGGAGGTTTAACGCTCTAGAGCTGGACACACCTAAAACTCACTTGGAAAGATCACACTAGAACAGCAAACAGACCAAAAATAAAAAAAAACTGTACCCTAACAAAAATAAATTTCAAGTCTACAAGAATAAACAGGCATCACTATACTGAAATATTAGTTCACTATGAGGAAAACACATGAATTCTCATCAACTTCAAAAAATTTCAAAACAAAATTCCTGCACCGAGTAATACCTAATATTGGTTCCAAGATATTGATATTGATCCTCAGAACTTTTTAACTAATCCACCATCATTCTGCTGTACTAAAATGGTCAATTTTGGTTCTTCTTCCTCACATACACATCAAGTAAGATTCCAACACTCAAACGACCTTCTTGAATATTAATTTCTGAAAACCTTTCTCTAATAAACAACCTAAACTGCAATCAGTATGAACATTATAATACAAAGTCTTCTTCAGTCTCATTAACTCACTTCCAAAAACATTTCCTGCTAAAAATGCCCACCAATGTAATCAATATGAAACGTGTTTGACGTGAAATTGGCACACTCAAAATAATTCACAAAATTTGTTTCAGCCATAATGTAGCGAGGGATGTCAAATGGAGCATGTACCGTTTGCGCTCGGAGCGCAATTGCCCTCTGCTAGAGTCGGCCTGCACAGAATACAGTCATGGCGGGACGCAAGAAAAGTCGTATAACAAGTTTCAGTCCGAATGGGCTCTGATTTCGTGTGCAGTGAGTGTGGAGATGATGCACTTTGTTTAATAAATGTTCATCATTACTCTAATATTGGTTTATTAGTGTATTTTCACACGAAAGATATGAACACAGAATTTCTTTAAACGTTTACTTTCAATAACAGTGTTGTTTTGAAATTATGTTAATAATACTTATTGATTTGGTATGTATTTTGTTTATATACATTTTCTTCAAATATTCATTTGAGTTATTTGAATTAGTGCTAATAGTTTCTTATATATTGCGTTCTCAACATTAAGTAGAAATGTGCGTTAATATTTCCTTGCTGTAATTATCAATGTCTGTATAACTGCAGTTTCTGTTTACATGTCAAATTCCATTAAAAGTTCGTAAAATTTAACAAACGTCTATGATATACCAACTCGTGTTACTTGCCAATCCGCGGAATTTCGCACGAACTTTTCTCACCCCTGCTTCCCGCCTCTTACACAGGTGAATTCGTCAAGGTGATATCACCGCGTGTCCCAAACCTTCGCGAAGGCCATTCACGTTTCTCGTTCGTCTGACGGCCCTGCTGTAGCGGATATAATTTTGAAGTACATTTTGTGAATGTGTGCAGTGAGCTAGTTGGTTTAACAGAATCATTGCAAACGCTGATGTAATTACATAAACCGTATCATAAATGTTAAAATTAATTAACCATAATATAGGTGGATTAAATGGACAGCCCCAGCAAACACTTAATGTCTAGGAACGTGCATATATTGATGCCAAGATGATCTCTAGAGGACTAACCAAAATTTTTCATACAATAAAATACATATAGAACTGGCCCCATTCTGAGTTATTACATGCCAATTGCGAAAGAAAATGTGATCCAAATAACAGGCATAATGTCAACAGGCATAAGTTGAAAAGAGGAACATGTTATCTTACACACCTAATGGATTTTACAGTATATTCTGAAGCAAAAAGGTCTAAACAACGATTGGATAATGTATATACGTTCTCGTGCTGTGAAGTAGAAAAGTAAAGCACGTCTGCTACATAAAAGTGAACATAGCTAGTTATAACTTAAGGAAAGAGTGCGTTTGATGAACCGTGAACATTTGATAACATTCCATACATTATTTACAGGTAACATTTCCGACGTGAATTATTCAATACCCAATTAAACACTGATGAATATCTTTGACATAATGAATGGTGAAAATTGAAGTATCAGTCATTAGCTACTGAACAAATTCTGTCCAGTTAGCTGTATTTACCGGGAAATCACTCATATGAATATCTTGTCTTTTTCTAACGCAGTTAATAGAAAAAATAATGTATTTACAATGAATAATATTCTTTCACGAAAACGTGCAGACATAAATCACTCGTGTGAACTTCATATAGAAATCGGCTAGTACTCCATTTCGCAAAGTTTTGGAAGGCATGGTTACAACTGCAATTGAAGCACAGATTGCAAAGTGATAACTAATTGCACTAACAGATTATTACAAGAAAATGCTTGTCTAATACGAGCTTAGGCTCAGCTTGGATATCTAGCACGAATCGATAAAAGCTTTGCACACTATTCTCATTTCATCAGCGAACTGAGTAGCCAACCAACTGTGAGCTGATTCTAAACAAGACTGTCCTAAGAAGCGAAGGAGCCGATTCGCTGTTCCGGAATCGACTCTCGTTACCAACGTGCAACTCGGACTCCATCTGTGTTGTGGCATGAAATGTACCTGTAGTAGTATTGGGTAGTAGTATACAAGTAGAAGATGAACAAGCACCTAACATAGTAGATACAGTATACAGACAAAATGAGCAAGTTCTTGGCAGTTAGGCGCTTATGCTTCCTGTGTGTCTATTTATGTAACTGATACGTTTCTCCATTATTCACTATTTACTTACTATTTTATGTTCGATTTCACCAACTATAGTTTATTTTTAACCTCTGAACTCATCTCCTCATTCTAAATGTTTTCTGTCTCCAAATTACATATTAAAATTGTAAATCCTTAAAGAAAATGTAAAATTGCAGATATAAAATGTAATACCACTGCTGGCCACGAAATCCTTTAAAGGCAAAATATATTTATAAACAATAACTAATGAAAAAATGTAGCCCACTGAGGCAACCTTCTATTTCGACACGGCGCGCGTTCCTACGAATAAGGG
>JAHLJT010000631.1:178109157-178134894 GCA_031308135.1 Acheta domesticus | reverse complement strand
GTGCGATTTCATAACTTTTATTCTATGACAGTTTAATCACTTCTATGCTCTTGTTCACTAATTTAATCGCTGGAGATGTCAATTTCATTCATTGTTCCAACTTCATTCATGGATGCACATGACTGTATATTCGTTATTGTTTTCTGAATAATAAGAGCCCTTGAGCGTAATATTGGGCGGGAATATGATAGAGAGACAGAAGATGAGCGGCATCAGATGCGTACAAAGAGGAGAAATCGAGTTGGGCAACGCGATGTGTTGCACGCAGATAATTACAGAACCTTGTGAATAGATCAAAGGGTCAGCCATTGGCGATAACTTTCTTGAACTAGAAACAGATGAAGTTAAATTTTCTTAAAAGTTAGTTCTTAATTTGAGTTAGCCAGTTATTCCACCTTTTGCAATAAATTCACACCAGAGCACTTTGAAACGTATTACGGAATAATTGACTACTTGACCATCTTATTTTCTCTTAAATCAACACAATAGCCGTCATTTCTTAAATTGCATGTATCCGCATTATCATAAATTGTAGGTGTAATAATTATATATTAGTAGATCATTTCTTACAATTTTTTAACACTTATGCGACTCTATGTGACTGCCACCTACACTAGTCTTATTTTATCGACTCCTGGCATACGATATTCCATAGAGATTTTCTCCATATTTGCATCAAAGCAACTAAAACAAGACTAGTACGGCTGAAAAAAAGCCTCTGAAGGAGGAAAATCCTTCCATTAGGAGACAAAATACAAAACATAAGAATTTGCATGATAAATCTGTAATAATACAGATACATGTAGTAATTCAATGCTAACAGTCTACGACTTCTGATTACAGATGGCGAACATTATATTGGTGTGTGTTTAACGCTATCCGGACTTTCAATGGGTCTGGGAAGGGCCCTGAATTAGTTTTCCAGTAATTGTACTGCGTCTGATTACAGTACGTGGGCGCGTTTTCATCAGTGTAGTGCGGCCGCCTGCCTCCGAATTGTGTGTCCAAGGCGCGGCGAGGGCGTTGAGGGCTTGAGCGCCGCCGCCGGCGCAGAAACGAAGGGCCGCGAAGGGTGAATAGGGAGCCCCGAGCACAATGGGAGCGGCGGTCGCAGGAGGGAACGGTACACAGCGGGGCCTTGTGCTACACTGCAACTTACCATGAATGCACCTAAAGGGGAGGAGGTACGTTGGGCACAAGCCCACCACTTTAATTACAATTGTATTACATTGTTGGGCATCACAATAGAAGTTGTAGTGACTTCGATCATGTTTGTCAACCAATCTCTATCAATATTCTTAAAACACTTTTTTACAAATTAATATAAACTATAGATTTTCAATATCGAAGAATGAAATAACTACTCGAGTAGAAACCGTTACGCAACTTTACATCAAAAAAGGCTTTTTAAGACTAATATTTTAAAATATTACATTCAGTTGAGACTATGAAAAATATTTCAACCGCTCAGAATTAAAAGTTTCCATATCCGATATTTCCATTAGCACTTAAGAGAATTTCAAGAGTTTCAGCATACATGATCAAATTCATTCAAATTGATTCAATATAAATTATGATTCCTCGTGAAAATAAAACCCTTCCAATTATTGGAACATATTTATCACGAAGGTATATTAATGTTTGCAGACGTTTGCATTTTTTATAGAACCCAAATATGCAATGATATATCTTAATTTAAACTTCACCGGCCCAGTCCCATACTATGAAGAGCAGAGGGTGAGTTAGTTTTAGCAATATTGGATATCATTTGTCTTATATTTACTTATTATCTTATTAACTTTTCATGTCAGAAATGTTTTTGCAGTATACTCAAACATTGGTGAGTTAAATTGGGCAAATCCGTAACTCATGTTTTTTTATCAATTGCAGCGCCATTTATGAGAATTCGAATGTGTCTTTGTTTTATCAGATTCTAGTTCTCCATTTAGTGAATCTGAATTGCACCATAGAATAGGATTTCCAATTGGAAATTCTCTCTCAAGAGATTAGGAGGCGTGTTAATTTCACAATAATTGAATTCATCGCTACTCACGCTGTTCACCTAACATACCCATACCATATCAATGGTACGATTCAACTATATCTTCAATGTGAAGTCTAGGTTGGACCTTTCAAATACGGACCAACGGAAAGGGAATTTTTACGATATGCAGTATTAAGTAGTGCCAGCTCAGTTCAACGTTGACGATGTTTTCGTCAATCACCTCTCACTCGCACCCCAACAAATATCTGTACTTGAAACACACAGTTCAACATTATTATTACACTTTTCACAGACAACACAGCACCCAATTATTCATTAACATATCCAAAGAATTAAAATAATATCTACACCCACTGACAGACTGGTTCATATACAGAAGAATACAAATCACAGTAAAATGTCAAGGACTTTTACACTAAAACGATTGAATTCCAACCCTCCTCTAAAAATAGATAATTCAAAACTCCAGTGGCAGACTTAAAGCGGCAGGGAAAGAGGAGTTAAACGGTCTAGAGCTGGACACACCTAAAACTCACTTGGAAAGATCACACTACCACAACAGCAAACAGATACAAAAATTAAAAACTTTACCCTTACAAAAATAAAATTTCAAGTCTACAAGAATAAACAGGCATCACTATACTGAAATAGTAGTACACTATGAGAAAACACATAAATCCTCATCAACTTCAAAAAATTCAAAACAAAATTCCTCCACCGAGTAATACCTAATATTGGTTCCAAGATATTTTTATTGATCCTCAGAACTCTTTTTAACTAATCTACCATCATTCTGCTGCACTAAAATGATCAATTTGGTTCTTCTTCCTCACCATACCATCAAGTAAGATTCCAACACTTAAACGACCTTCTTTAATATTAATTTCTCAACACCTTTCTCTAATAAACAACCTAAACTGCAATCAGTATGAACATTATAATACAAATTCCTTCTTCAGCCTCATTAACTCACTTCTCAAAAACATTTTCTGCTAAAAATACCCAACCATAATCAATATGAAAGTCTTTGAGGTGAAATTGGCACACTCAATATACTTCACAAAGTTTGTTTCAGCCATAATGTAGCGGAGGGCTGTCAAACGGAGCATGTACGTGCTCGGAGCGCGCTTGCGCTCTGCAAGGGCACGCAGTGTCCGCGGCCTAGGGAAGTCCGCGCTCCGATTTCTCAGTCAGGGATGCACAGAATGCAGTCATGGCGGGACGCAAGAAGACGTATAACAAGTTTCAGTCCGAATGGGCTCTTGATTTCGTGTGCAGTGAGTGTGGAGATGATGCACTTTGTTTAATAAATTTTCGTCATTACTCTAATTTTGGTTTATTACGTGTATTTTCACACGAAAGATATGAACATAGAATTTCTTTAAATGTTTACTTTCAATAACAGTGTTGTTTTGAAATTATGTTATATAATACTTATATTGATTTGGTATGTATTTTGATTTATATATATTTTCTGCAATTATTCATTTGAGTTATTTGAATTAGTGCTACTAGTTCTTATACATTGCGTTCTTTAACATTAAGTAGAAATGTGCGTTAATATTTCCTTGCTGTAATTATCAATATCTGTATGACTGCAGTTTCTGTTTACATGTCAATTTCCATTAAAAGTTCGTAAAATTTAACAAATGTCTATGATATACCAGCCCGTGTTCTTGACCAATCCGCGGAATTCGCACGAAGTTTTCTCACCCCTGCTTCCCGCCTGTGACACAGGTGACTTCGTCAAGGTGATATCACCGCGTGTCCCAAACCTTTGCGAAGGCCATTTGCGTGCTCGTTCGTTTGACGGCCGTGCTGTAGCGGATAGAATTTCAAGTACATTTTGTGAATGTGCGCAGTGAGCTAGTTGGCTCAACAGAATCATTTGCAAAACGCTGATGTAATTTACATAAACCGTATCATAAATATTAAAATTAATTAATCATAATATAGATGGATTAAATTGACAGCCCAAGCAAACACTTAATTTTCTAGGAAATGTGCATATATTGATGCCAAGATGATCTCGAGAGGACTAACCAATAAATTTTAATAGAATAAAATGCATATAGAACTGGCCCCATTCTGAGCCTATTACATGCCAATTGCGAAGGAAAATGTGATCAAATAACGTCAACAGGCATAATGTTTGGAAAGGGGAACATGTTTTCTTACACACCTAATGGATTTTACAGTATATTCTGAAGCAAAAAGGGCTAAACAACAATTGGATAATGTATATACCTTCTCGTGCTGTGAAGTAGAAAAGTAAAGCATGTCTGCAACATAAAAGTGAACATAGCTAGTTAATAACTTAAGGAAAGAGTGTGTTTGATGAACCGTGAACATTTGATAACAATTCCATACATTATTTACAAGGTAACATTTCTGACGTGAATTATTCAATACCCAATTAAACACTGATGAATATCTTTGACATTAATGAATGGTGAAAATTGCAGTATCAATCATTAGCTAATGAACAAATTCTGTCCAGTTAGATGTCTTTACTGGAAAATCACTCATATGAATATCTGGCCTTTTATAATGCTGTTACTAGAAATAATAATGTACTTACAGTGAATGTCGGAACCCATTGATAATATTCTTTCACGAAAACGTGCAGACATAAATCACTCGTGTGAACTTCATTTTCCATTAGTTTGGCAGGCGTGGTTCAGAACTGCAATTGAGCACAGATTACAAAGTGATAACTAATTGCACTAACAGATTATTACCAAGAAAATGCTTGTCTAACTACGAGCTTTGACTCAGCTTGGATATCTAGCACGAATCGATAAAAGCTTTGCACACTATTCTCATTTCATCCGCGAACTGAGTAGTCAGCCAACTGTGAGCTGATTCTAACCAAGACAGTCCTATGAAGCGAAGGAGTCGATTCGCCGTTCGGGAATCGACACTCGTTACCAACGTGGCAACTCGGACGTAATCTGTGTAGTGGCATGAAATGTACCTGTTGTAGTATTGGGTATAACATATTTACAAGTAGATTGAACAAGCACCTAACATAGTAGATACAGTACAAAGACAAAATGAGCAAGTTCTGGCAGTTAGGCTGCTTATGCTTTCCTGTGTATCTAGTTATTTTTAACTGATACGTATCTCCATTATTCACTAGTTTACTTACTATTTTATGTTCGATTTTACCAACTTATAGTTCTATTTTTAACCTCTGAATTCATCTCCTCATTCTAAATGTTTTCTGTCTCCAAATTATTCATATTAAAATTATAAATCCTTAAACAAAATGTAAAATTGCAGATAAAATGTAATACTACTGCTGGCACGAAAATCCTTTAAAGGCATAATATACCTCACAACAATAACTAATTGAAAAAATGAAGTCCACTGAGGCAACCTTCTATTTCGACACGGCGCGCGTTCCTACGAATAAGGGCGAAACAATCGTACCATCTCAAAATGGCATTGACGCGCACCGCGCATAAGGGTGAAATACTTGCCTCACGAGAGCCTCACAGATAGAGAGTCTATTTCTGCTCAAACGTTTACATTTTGGTGGAGAAGTCAACTTAAGAAATTTCGAATGAGGTAGACAGTGAGACCCGAAAATTCTTTGAGAACATTTTATTAGTAACAGCTCTTTTCTCTGCAAGGGCACTGTGGGATAAGAAGAGAGGATGTGGACAGAAAAATCTCAACTGAGACAAGGTCCTACTAAATACATTGGATGAGCACTATGTGTTAAAACCATCTCAACAAGAATGGTCTACTGTATACCATATGACACACATTCGTTTTCTTTATTGTATTTTTATTTATTACGTTGTGTTCGGCAAAACTGCCTTTCCGGGGTGTTAGCAATTTACATAACAATACTCTTTCTCTCTCATCTTCACGCTAGTTTTCCTGATTGTTACAGGCTGTTTTAAGGGATGAATTTTATAATTCAGTTCAACTGTTGTGAAATGGACTTATACTGATTTTGGAGTACAATAACTGTATTAATTTATTTATTTGTTTATTTATTTCAATTTTGTTGAGAATTAATGCTACTGGATGTTTATGGGGGTCTGAATTAGTCTTTGGAAAATCGTGAGCAGTGTCGGTTAGTTTTAGATAATTTCTGCCGAGTGTGGAGGGGGGATGGCTGGAGTTTCTGAAAGAAATTTATGTTCGATTATTATTTGTTGACTTTAGCATCGTTAGCAATTCAGTTTAATATTTTTGTTCTTGGATTTTATTTGCCATGTTGAAGGATTGGTATTAACGACTGTACTATATTTTGAATTTGGAGTATTATAGCTGAGATGCCTTGGTTTACTATCGTATTTACGAGCTGAGCTACGTCAAATAAAGGTTGCGGGCATGAAGGTGACTGAGCCATTTGCCAAGCTAATGGCTTGCATTGTAAGAGACGAGGAAAGTGATTATTATTTAAATTAAAAGAAGGTTGCTCACGACTCTCACTGTCCGATGCGGTTTATTGAGATTTTTATCTGAAGGGAATGCTGACCGTGACCGACTGACTTCTTGATACACACGGCAGCCTCGATAATTTGCGGAGTGGCCTTCATCGCAATTACAACAAGTTTGTTTGGAATTGTTTGGTACAATACATTTAGAATAGGGATTGCCATTGCAAAGCAATGTAAAAACATTACATTGCATTGCAATTGTTTAATTCTAGGTTGAAATTGAATGATACAATTCATAAATTTGTTTATTTCATAGATAGAGTTTGCTTCTTCAGTCTCTGATAAGTCCACTGCACATGTTTGTAATGGCTATCGTTGCTTATTATATAGTCTATATACTTCAATAATTGGTTAATTGATGCGTTTAAATTCTTCACATGTTCGATTTCTGTTAGAGGTTCTGGTATTCCTTTTAGTGTAACTATAAAAATCTTCACTGTGGGGGTCCCTATATATATATATATATATATATATATATATATATATATAAAATGACACTGTTTAACTTTCACAAAATTTCTTATAATTTCTAAGGTCCTCTATATCCGTGAAGAAAATCTTGATTCCATTATGTGTGTTTTGGCGGTAAAGTCGTTTTGGCAACTAATTTAATGTTATCTATAATTACTTTGTAGTTTTTACCTAATACATGAATGGGTGGGAATTTTACAAGTGGGGTAACATTGTGTGGCTCTTTTGAGGGTTCTTCTTCCGTAAGTATTTCGTAACTATTTGACACTGGAACGTTACATATATCTCGAGAATCATGAATTCTTTGTCTTTTGGCAGAGTTCTCTTCCGTAATATTTGATTCTCTACTTACGTTTTGTTGGAGGAATTGACTACTTATCTGCGGTACTGAAGAATGTTGTAACTGCGGAGCATGTTGGAATTCTGGAGGTTGTTGCATCTGCAGATTAATTATGCCCTGCTTCAGACAGAATTGTTGAAACTGCTTGTGTTGTGCTTGCATCAATCTCCATTGTTGGGCTACCACGGTATCGTTTGATTTGCGTAAAGCAATTTGAATTGCTTCCGCTGTAGAGTCTAAATCTTTGTTCATGATCACTGCGATAGTGTGGAGGCCAGTACACTAAGCGCGTTAATAACTTCGATCAATGGGTAATGCTCTGGCCGATACCAGAGCATAGACTTTTAATCACAAATTGATCTCACTTTTTGTATGTAGTATTTAGCACTTCATAAAGAAACTATATGAAAATTCCTTGGTCATTTCACTGCACTCGCCACTCTTAACACTAGTAACGTGACCACTACGTTGTGAACGCTATAGGAGCTGCCTCGGAAACGAAGCGTTCGCGTCGACAGCTCGAACCGGACTGACATCTTCGTAACTGTAGCTTTTCACAATTGCCATGAAAATACATTTGGACAACTCGTCTAATTGATTATCAAATATAAATGAAGGTTGCTTAACGCGAGGATTTAAACTATTATTAATATTAATGACAACACATAAATTCCACATATAAGTTACAAAGTTAGTATGTATAGTTTTTAAGATTATTAACACAGGTCTACAACCAAAAATTGGATTTCATAATTTTGGCTAATCTCTATGCTTTTTGGTATGCTGAAAATACTATGGAGTCCGTTCTTCTCCATCACGTACAGAATTTTTCCAAATCCATGAGACATAATTCCTATTTTGTAGCATATGCACATATTTACATTGGTAACCTATATTTCTTTTTAAACGATTTCTAACATTTTAAACACTTATGTTGTTTCCCATAACTCTATCTAAATAGGTGGTGTGGTCATGAAGGTTCTGTTCAGATAGGAAGGTAATTGTTATTTTTTCTCGGTAGTCCCCTTCTGAAGTTAATCAAGATGGCAATGGTTATATATGGAAATTGTAGCCCACTTTGTTGCTCATTCTCCCAGTCCAGTTTCGTCAATGGAAGTGAATGTATTCACTTAGATCATCTAGTTGCTTCAAAGTGATTAAAAAGGTTTTCTGAAATTTGATAGTGCGTTTTGAAAAAATGTCTCATGGGCGTTGTGTTGCTAGTACTTCTGTTTTATCGGTGGTGAGTACAGTAAACGTCTTGTCCGGCGTGTTTGGGCGTGTTTGTTTGTTAATAAATTAAATAATAACAATAATACTACTCTTATTCGGCCTACGTTGGCGTGCCACTGTAAACACTTCTCTTAATAATAATTGACAATGACAATAATATAATATGAACGAGAAGGATAATAATTTTATCTTTCTTTGCCACATATTAGGCAGCGACCGTAAACACCTCCTCGTGGTGGGATGTTAATTTTTATAATTACAATGAAAATCTAATTCGCCGTGACTCTGAATACACGAGCATGGGACACAAACATCTTAAACCGTTTCAGAAAATTTGTAGGATTGTGGAAACGGCAAAGCCGTCTTAACAGGTACAGTGATTATTTCTACGGTGGGATACTACTGCAAATGATACACGTAAATATCAATTTAAAAGCCACCATCAACGGTGCTCTGATTTATTTAATTTCTGTTTTCCTGAAATTAATCTCCTTCGTCAACTAACTTTATCCGTGAAGTATCCAATGAGATATTTAATATAGACACCAGAGAAACAAAACACATAAATTATTACTTTACACACAAAACACTTAACTTAACTTATTACTTACACTTGAAACACATAAATAATAACACCAAAATATTACTTTCACACACACACACAAAAAGTTTCAGTACTACATTCATTCTGCGCGCATGTTTTTTTCGTATGGCCATTCAAAGTTATCATTACCAAAAAGAAATACTTTTCTTTTCGAATTAAAATTTTAACAAGCTTGACCTTGCTATTATATACGTGCGTTCACTCAGCTGAATCAAAGAAAGTTAATTCACTTCCCTACAGATTCTGCAACGCTGGAAATTCCGCTGCCAATCAAACCCCATTTTCTTCCACTGCTGCTGGATATGTGCATTTCATTTCGCCAGCTCACACCATAGCTTGATATAACATTTCCCATTCGAATCCCGATACTCATATTCAAACTACGAATCTATTTATCATTTTTCACGCAAACATGATGCGTCCTCTAACAACAATGACTCCTCATGTGATCCAAACCATGATACATTCCCCACGGAAACTCTGTCTCGTCTGACTATCTGGCAGACCACGAAATTTTTAATCACCACGAAATTTTTATTTACCACGAAAACTTTTTAACAAAAAACTGTCTGTCCCGTGTTTTGTTTGACACATTGTTTCAACACGAAAATCACGTTTTCTAACTCCGTTGCTTATTTGCTCACGTCCGGCCCTCAAGGAATTCATCGGCAAAATTGGAAAGAAAGGTCCATTTTCTTAAAAGCCTTAAAACTGTCTCTATTTTATTATTTTCCATATCATCCACATTGCTAACATTCAACTGTTCATTGACGTCACTTTGTGCTATTGAGATTCCACGCCGTTCTACCATTGTAGTTCTCGTTTGCACCTCACTTAAAATAAATTATTTTATTTGTTTGCATTGGCTGGCTCGGACTATGCTAAATTATGTGTTACTTGCGGCATAATATACACAGATCCAACGCCACTGCATGTCTTTTGTCACTGCAACAATACCATAGCTTCCATTTATGGAAATTATGTTCGTAAATATTTTTTTCTAATTTAAACCACTTGTAAACTGTCACGGTGCATAATAAAGAAGTACCACAGAAATATAACAGATTTCATCACAGAAGAAAGTGAATGTTTCAAGGACTTATGCACCATGTTTCCTGGTTTAAGTGACGCTAAAAAATAAGGAATCTTTGTAGGCCCAGACATCAAAAAACTTTTTCTCAGATACACATTTTGCTCAGACCATGGAGGAGACGGAGAGGGAGGCCTGGAATTCTTTTAAAGAGGTTGTTGACAAGTTCCTTGGTAACGTAAACGTTCCTAACTACAGATATATCGTGGAAGGCATGCTGAAGGCTTTTCAAATACTTGGTTGCCACATGAGCTAGAGGTTCACTTCGTACACTCGCGTGTGGACAGTTTTCCGAAAAACCTGGGGAATGTCAGTGAAGAACAAGGGGAAAGATCCCATCAGGACATCAAGGGGATAGAACGTACGTATCAGGGTATGTGGAATTTGAACATGATGGCGGACAATTGCTGGATGCCACATCATCAAACACCTGAAGAGTCATGTTCTTGGAAGCGCACGAAGACGTTTCTAGGAGAAAAGAACACGTTTCATAAAAATTACAATTAAATATGCATCATTGTTTACTCTGGCAAGCTTATATCAGTACGAAACAATGCATTTGGTATTGTTAATAACTTGTAAATAAATAAAAACTGTCAGCCGATTCTGCTTTCTTATGCCGTTCTAACAACTATCTTTAGAGATTGGACTTGAGATTGAAAAAAACCTGTACGTGATACAGGAAAACTGACCTCACTTTCGGTTTCAGCACACTAAAAAACATAAAGATCAGATGATTTTATCAAATCAAATTTCGAAATGTTTTCTGTTATAGACCTGTGTAATCTATTATCAACTATAGTACTTATGTTGACGCCATCAACAAGATCACTGATTCACGTAAAACATTCATCAGAAACAAACAAGTACTAAATTCACCCTAAACACAAGAAGGAAGGTTGTCAAGATAAATGAGACTTGTTTCCCATTGCATTGTGCTGATGGCCATGTTCACATCTCGCATCACTTGAATGATTTTTACGAGCGAAGTTCACCCGACTTGTGGTGGCGAAGAGAGCTAGCCTGAAGAGCAAATTACTGACTTTTCTTGGGACCATTGATCATCACCAGCTTTGAGTGATTCTATTTCCAGGAAGCTGTTATACTGAACGTTGCTTCCCCTCCCTGCAGATCTCACCGAATAGTTACTTCTGCTGCCGTCACAAGACATAATCGCAACAGAGATACCGGAGAGTTAGCAGGTGCTATTGGTACGCACGAAAGAAAAATTGGATGGTAACGCAAAAGTGTATGAAAGATACAAGACCACGAAAATGAATGAGAGTCGTTTAGTTTGTATATTTGTGATAGAATATCACACATGCTGCTCTCAAATATCCATGGCGTCTTTTCTGACAACAACGTTGTATTTGACTAGTGGTGTTAAATCTGCACGAACTTTCTCGCCTTTAGTAATGATTATGTAATACTATTTATGACACAATTTCTCTCCGAATTAACATATATTTCTTAGCAATTTTGTAAAATTCATTACAAATCTTTCAACATTTGGTGAGAAAACTAAATATTTTCAAACAAATATCAACACAAATTTGACAATTATGACTGCTTTTCATACAGCTAACAATGTCACAACAATGAGAGTAATTCACAGAAATTTGGATGCTGAGCGGCGGAATGCCATTCTTACATTCCAATTTGATATTCAGAAATTGGCTAAAGCCTCACTTTAGCCAATTACAATATCGGGGAATGTCCGTTGAAAATAACATTTGGGGTGTGGTAATTCTAGAAATAAGTTTTCCTTAATGACTTAATAACGAAAATATTGGTACAGGTAAAACACAAACAGTCTTCACTATTCACTTTACACCCACATCTCTCCACAATTAAGTACACATCACTTACAGACCATAGCAAAACGTTAATTGAATAGTTTCACTTCACGCATAAGAAACAATCTTCATAGATATCAAGCAACCTCAAGGTATCAATAGTACTTCTAGTTGTTGCTGGAGAGCCAATATTGAATTAATGATTATACAAATAAACCTAATCAGACTGCAAAAACCACGGTGTATACAGAAAGCGTAAATATAAGATTTCCTCAATAAATCGCAAACTTTGTTACCGCACCAGCTTGAGCAACCTCAAACGCGGCTATCAGACCTATCTGTATTAGTGACTTCAAATCCCTTGTCTGCTATACAGTAATTTCCCCCTCCCTATTGTAACCGCTAAAGCCGTTTACGGCTAGAAAATATCAGTTTTTTTTCTTCGTAAACGCGTTCTGTTATTTTGCGACTTAGTAGTTACAACACTAACCGAGAGAGAACGCCAGTCGACGTACATAGTTTTAAAATGAGCTAACAGGAGCGCTTATCACCAGTATTAGAAACGTGATAATGAAATCGTCCACCGGAACGACACGAACAACCAATAGGATTAAAGCAAATGAATACTGGAGATTTTAGAACAAGAAGAGTCCAACTCGGCCATTTTAATGAAAGTCAGCGAACGAGAAGGTATTCTGAACCACTCTGAACGAACTTTTGGATCAACGGACATCGCCAGTTCAAGATTTCGACAGTACGCAAGCTTTTAGAAAAGGTAACTCATCTTACTATTATGATAATTTATTCATGAGAGGGAATAAATAAAATATATGAAACGTGAATCATTAAAAAAAAAAACAAAGAAGAATACTTAACAAGAATGATTACATGATTTGAAACGAAAGGAAAAGTAACGAGTAGCTAGCTGAAATAGAAGTGTTACAAGCAATGTGTGATTTATTGCAGCTTTTTAGAAAAGAATACTTGAACCAGCCCGAATAAAATTCGATCATTGGACGTTACTGCAACGCCGACGCCACGACGCGAGCCCCAGCAGAACGGTGCAGTCAACGGGATTTCTCGTGTCTGAGCTCCTTTCCGGACGACCCTGAACAACTTCAAGGCTTCGCACGTCGCGGGAAACATCGTGAGTTCGGCAAAACCTTTTCAAGTTAACGGCAGAAACGAGGGCCAGGTGTAGAACAGTTTTAGTATCATATTTCACCAGATAGTTAACTGTAATATTGCTTAACTTTATTCATGAGTTTTTGAATACATATCCGTGTGCCAAATCGAATTACAGTTTCGTTACTGGACGCAGATATTTAAACAGTGTTACTGGAAAATGAATTCAGGAGCAAAGATAGACAATTATTTTATCAATTGACATATTATGTTGAATGCAAAGTTTAACTGAGTAGCATTTAACTTAACATTTTGTTTTTTTGAATCTGAGATCTCATAAAAGTAGATTAATTTAACTTAGCTTGATGTTGGTAAGATTAGACATTGTAATAACGATTACAGTTATGCATTCTAATTGAATCAAGTGTATTTGTTAGAACAAGTAGAAGATTGATATTCTTTTTTTTTTGGATAAAACATGGTATTGATATTGTTGATTTGTATTATACATAAATGGTAATTTCAGGTACAACATTTTTGAGTGAGTGTGATTCTATGTGTATTTCAGGAAATGTGTGTAGGGATATTCATGTATTAGTTATGTATTATTAGAATTCAAATTCTTGAACCCATTCATTGAATCTAATTGGAAGATTTCAAGGGTTTATTTGCAAATTAGATTTTGATTACAATTTGTAATAATTTTTTTGGGTTTTTTTTCTTTTTGGATACCAGATTCAAACAGGACATTTATAATCAATTCATGTCATGTTGATGTACTAATTTTCAGTACAGAATATATGGTTTGTTGTTATTTTCGTAAAACGTACGACAAAAGTGTTCTTAATCTATCCCAGTGTACTAAATCTTGAACCCTTTCCCTTGGAAAGAATGTCTGCTAGGATTTTCTTATATGAGTGCGTTGTGGCTTAACTTTATGGGAGTTACAACAACGAGTAACAAGGGAAAATTACTCGAGTCACCCGTCTCCTCCCATACGCGAGGTAATTTTACCCCAATTGTTGGACCAGGCGCAAGGTGGTTGGTAACTGTCTCACCTATCGTGCCATCACCCGACATTGGGAGGGAGACAAAAAGGCAAGGCGGTGACACTATTATTTATGGAGGAAGATTATTAACTAATTTTGCCCTGTTCTTCTAAATTCGCGGGATGCGGTCTTGCAAACAAGCATTGCAATGAAACTGATAATTCATTCTGTTCTAATAACATTACAATTTCACGTAAATTGAGATTACACGGTTAACACGCGACCCGCCTATCAATTAATAAAACAACAACTACTAGTACAAACAATGCGTATTGCTGGCGCAACTTCATTACACCCCGTTTAGGTGTCCTTGAAGTGGGCAGGTATTCGGGCGACCCTTTCGTCCCGACCCGCAAAGGTCGTAGCCGCACGAGGCTGTAGCGGTTGAGGCGGCGGCGGCGGGATGCGCCGGCGACAGAGCGGCAGGTATCCGCCGGCCAAGTTGACGTTGGCGACTATTGACCGTTGGCGATTGACGTCCATGCAACCATCCGTCACCATACGACTCTAGCCGACTTACGATGAGAGCGGAACATAATGCTTGCTCCACTACGTAAAATGACAGTCAAATCAAGTGCAAGTCTCGCACTTCGCGAAATGTGTCCACGGTCCCCCTCCAGAGCCGGAGAGGCCGTTTGACGCTTACTCGTCGGTAAAATTTGTCGGAATTTATTTGAAACTAAGCTACATCCATCACCCAACTTTTGTCTCTCACCCATCCACTTGCGAGGTATTTTCTTATTCGTTATTTCAAACGAAATATGTAGAAGTGAGGCCTCACTTTAGCCAATCACAATATCGGCGAATGTCCGTTGAAAATAACATTTGGGGTGTGGTAATTCTAGAAATAAGTTTTCCTTAATGACTTTCTGCGAAGCGTAAATCTCCAACGCCCGGCAACGGCTGCGCTAAGCGGCATAATCCGTTGATGGGCGCTAGCCTTTGAAAGTGGTGTAAGGTCTCAGAAGGCGGCGACAAAGAAATTCTATGGTGGGTGCGGGCGCGGGCGCCGGTGGCGGTAGCAGCGAAGGGCGGCTCTTCCACGATGAGCTCATATCAGGTATACACGGTTGATATGGTGGGGATCGGTGTATTGTTACAATACCTCTCTTTTTAATAGAGTTGTAATCTTGTGCAAATCAATATTGTATTTTTTATGGAGATTGCAGTGATTTCCCTTTCTTCTACATTTAGACCAGTGAATGTTTGCTTGTAAGCAAAATGTCCTCAGTGCTCTGCACTCTGCTTTGTCTAGTACATGTGAAATGATAGTATGATTATGTCAATATTATGAATCAGATTATATTAGAGCATTATAAAAGAGCGAAACATATTCATTTCGAATTTTACTTTATTTTTTGTTGATTTTATATTTTCTTTTACTTTAATTTTACTTCTATCTGCTTTTCCCCTCTCAACCCTTACATTTCCAAATTATTTATTCTGAAGGAAAATATTTAAAGCATGAAATTGGTAACGGGAAACATCAGAAGTCTCAAAATCGAGCTTTTAATATTTTTCCCACGTTAGTTGTTTTTTTTTAAATGTTGCGATATGGCTACAGTGGGTACATAAGGAACTTAATATATTATTTTCTTCTAGAAAGAAATTTGGTAAAACTGGCCTTTTTTGCTAAATAAATTATAAAAGAAGTTCTTCAGGCTTGTAATACACTCTCGAACACAACATTTTAAAGAAATTTATCATTGAAAACTGTACAGAATCAATAATATTTCTCCAGTAACGACAGCCATATCATCTTGACCGGAAAGCATTTCACTGATGTCATACTCGTTGCTACATCAAAGAAGGGATTAAGTTATTGGGTTTATTTTTCATTTATACATTCGCTCAAGCCTCTTTTATAATAAAAGAATCTTTGCTTCAACTTCGGTATATATTATCCAAACGCAGTTACTATAGATATGAATGAATCTACAAATGGAGGTTACGTATGCTCTTAAGAAAGAGAAAAACTGAGAAGAATGAACCAGTCTGGGGAGGAGCTTATATGCTTTGAGGCAGAGATTTTGCCGTCTAGTCTGTGTTAATGGGATGTGCGAGGAGGTGTTTTGGGTTAGAGACCGCATGGCCGGCACCAGACGGCACCATTCCGGCGAACGCGCCGGTGACTTGGGGGATGAGGGGGCGGCGCGCTAGTAATTGGTCGCGGTCAGTCGCTGAAAGGGAGGTGACGTCACGTTGGCGACGTCTTTTGTGACGTGTACAGAACTAACACCTCATGAATTTGTTATTGAGAGCTTTACATCTTCATCGTTGCCCCTTGCAGTACGTGTAGGTATTTTATTTAGATGAATGATTTTTTGCAGCGGATACAATGACAGCTCATTGGAGTTCGTGTGACATTTAATAATCGTCCTTTGCAATTAAATTCGAGTAAACCGGGACTAAACTGCTTGTTTAACAAATACAGACTTCAAGAAAGTTATTCTTCCATAACGTGATGAAACTGGCCGCAATTTCAGTGATAAGACATTACCCCAGTTGAATATGGTGATAAGTTACCATGATAGAGTCATCAAACTGCTTGTATTGGAATTTTGGTGTATTTAAGTTATTTACTAGTTTTTATATTTTTTCGAATTGTTAAATGCTTGTAATTAAATCTAAGAATATATTTAGAGTACCTTATTTGCTTTAAATGAGATTATTTGAACTGCTGTTTTTCTCATGTAACCCAGCTGGCAGTGATTGGAGGCAATTAATATTTGCATGGTTCAATTCCTGATAAGAACAACGTAAAATCGCAGGAACAAGATGTGATAAAATTGCTCACCGAGTCATGGTCATTCTTCTTTCTTTCCCACAAAAATATTTTAATCGGCTCGCCCCAGAGATCGCATTACGGTGTTCTAATGACTCATGTAGCACCAAAGTGGCTCAGGATTAAGTGTCCTATTTTGTTTGTTGCAAGAATTGAAAAATATATCTATGTTCAATATAGATAACAGTCTCAAACCCTAGAGAGACTTTATGACTCGATACAATTATCATGCGATCTGATTCACGGCATTGCATTTACAATGCGCCCTATGGTAAGTCCTTCCATATAAGCAATATTCACTATCGAATCTCTGGGCTCAACAAGAGATCATGATAACTGATCGCGACTGTCGCTTTGAATGAAGCAATAGTTGCTCTCGAGCGAGTAATTTCCTTTAATTATGAACTATTAGTCCATATTCACCATATCTCGCTTCATGGCATTACAGAATGTGTCATTCAATCTTGCAAATGAGGGGATCACTGATGCTATTAATTTGCGATAGCAACACTCGAATTTGATAAACGGTTTACGCTACATGTAATATGTTCTTATGTTGAAGTTCTATTATAACAGAAAAGGATAACTTCGCTACATAGGATTTCCGAAAACGTAATTTTTTTTATTGCAGAAGATATATTTTTCCTTGAATTAAGTATGATTTTTACTTAATTTCATATTACTATGTTCAGGCATTATAGAAAAAGTTTTGTTGCGGTAGAAAACGGCATATTTTCGAGAGAAAAATTGTAATGTTGGGCTCTAGTATCGAAAAATCTAATAAATCGTGTTCCTACATGTAGTAAATAACTTTCTCTAACACTTCTTGTAGTCAGAATCCATGTTATGTGGGTCCTTGATACCGAAAAATCGATTGACAGCAAAACGTCTGTCTGTCTGTCCGTCCGTCTCCGGTCAAGGCTAGCATTTTAACTATTCAGACGATTTTCTCCAAAATGTATTTTCCTCGATTAATCTGGCTAATTCTTCGGCGCCTTGAAGCTGAAACCGAAGTAATGGAGAAGTTACTACTTACAGGAACAAGATTTATCCACTTTTTAGTTACAGAGCACGGCGATAAGTGTTTCCGGCCAAAAAAAATGCCGATTTCTGGCGTATGGTTACAATACTTTCTCTTCGTATGTCGTAAAGCGAGAAAGTAAAAATGCATTTTATATTTCTTCAAAACCCGCATTTCGTGTCTTTCCAAAACCGTTTACCTGAAAGGCTGAATGAGTGTATCCTTTGCTGGTGTCATCGCGCTCCGCCCTTTAGTTTGAAAACGAAATCGTCTTTATTAGAAACTACATTTTTGTATTGATTTTGTTTTGCAGAGATCGTGTCTTAGATACATTCATGTCTTTGCATTGACTTTAATAATAACAAACGAATACATTTTTTATGAATTTTAATAATTCACGAGAACAAAATTTTTATAATTTTCCACAATGAAATGCATTTATGGGTCAATTAATTAAGATATTTTTAAAGCAACATTAGTCATACTTCGTTTCGACTTAAACGCATTTTCTAGAAAGTAAACTACATATTTTATGCATTATGAATTAATATGCATTATTTATGAATCATTACCTTGTCCTTTCGAGAAGTTTTAGAATATGTTCATTTTGGGGGTAATGAGGGTAAGTTTACTTGCTTTCACACATGTCATATTTCTACCACTCAGTATGAGACATCGTTTACAATACTTAGAGATTGACAGTGCTTCGTTCTCAGTAACTAACAATTAGTGGAGCTACTGAATGTCACAGACTTTTTTGTACTAGTTAATTTCCTTATTTCTAAAACCTAGGCTAGCTATTCGGTTTTGCTTCACTCTTTCCAGCTGAAACCTATCGGTGCCTAAAAGACATATTTTTAAATTCTCTCAATTTTTCGTTCCCCTAATAGCAGAAATGAAATGTAATTTAAATGATATTACAGAAAAGTAAAACTTGGTCCTGTAGTTGAAAAATTGGGAGCAGTTTTAAGAAAATATTTCCTTAGTGGTTCTGAAAATGCGCAATTTTAAGCTCTTTTTCACTGAAAAGTTTTGATTATTCGAAATACTTTATTACAAATAATTTCATAATTTTTATTTCAATAAAGAGAATTTATTCTCACAAATTCAATATTGTATTAAGAACTTTCTTTAAGCAAAAGTTAACGGCATGAAAAATATATAAAAAAATACGTTTGTGTGTTTTGAAAAATCAAAAGTTTGCGATACAATGATGTTAATGTCGTTTTTTTCAGTATATTTAGCATTTTCTGTACAAAACATTTCAAGAAAAAAATAGGAAACGATTTGGGAATTTTTGAAATAAATTGCCCACATTTCACTTAAAAATACAAGAAAATTACTTATATTTCGAAAATAAAATTACATAGCATTAATTAAACTAGTAGTGCCACAGTACAACCAGTATGTTCACTTGCTCCAAAATCTAGTTTTGCGCTGGGTCGACCCTCGGCCATGTTCTTGGTTGTCAGCCAATAGAATTTCAGCAGATACATTTGGATATCACACACCGTGAGATATGAGAACTGAGTGTATGTGTTTCATTTGTTTCAGAAGACGTGGAATTTGAATAAAATGGATAGAATAATAAAAAAATTGATCTAGTGAATAAAATAAATGTAAGAAAATCATTTTAAATGTAGTAATTATGTATTTTGCGCGCTGGGTGTTATACCAAGAACATGGCGGACGTCACGTGATCGAAAAAACTTTTTCAATGGGATTTGCCGCGAGTAAACATACTGGTTTTACTGTGGTAGTGCTATAGAATGGCATAGACATTCCCATATTAGTTTTCTATTACTTTTGGTCTCAACTAGCTATTCAGTCTTGCCACATACACTTACCAACTGCCATCTATCGCCGACCAAAGAACATTTTCGTGACATTTTCTTAATTTTTCCGTTTCCTAATAGTAGAACGGAAATATTATTTTAAGAATATTGAAGAACAGTAAGACCTCGTCCTAATTGGCCATTTTCTTTGAAACATTTTGGGCCGTTTTTAAGAAACTGGCGTTTAACCGCTACTGTAAATACAAAATTTGAAGCTCTTTATATACATATATATGTGTATGTAGTGTATATATATATATATATATATATATATATATATATATAGTATATAGTATATATATAGTAATATATATATATAATCTAGTAAACACAAACATCTTCCGAAATAGATCATTTCCATGCTAAAGAGAAGTAAGGTCCATATGCCAAAGAGAATATGAGATAGCAGCCGCTCAATAACAGAGTAATGAAGAACACTGCAAACTGCGTCTTCGGGGCATGTATCTTGTCTGAGCGTGAAGGATCTTGCGCGCCGCGAGGGGAGCTTCTTGGCAAAGCGTTGGGAAGCCCTTGCCCGAATATACGAGAATCTTAGCGCAGCGCCTGGCGGAGGCGTGGAGCGAGGGAGTGGGGTCCCGTGGGGCGCGGGGAGCGCTGTTCCGCGCCAACAGGGCCACTTAGGGACTGCGCCGCGCAGGTGCGCTCGCGTCGACCTGCTTTCCGCCCCGGAGCCCCTCCCAGCCCCCGCCCGGCCCGCCCACGCCCACCACTCGCACCGTGCCCACCGCCCTCTTTGCCCTACCCCGTTGGGCTCCGCTCTATCACGCTTCGCCCCACGCGGCCTGTTCCACTCTGCCCCGCTCCACCCCGCCCTGCTCCACCCCGCCCCGCTCCACCCCGCCCCGCTCCACCCCGCCCCGCTCCACCCCGCCCCGCTCCACCCCGCCCCGCTCCACCCCGCCCCGCTCCACCCCGCCCCGCTCCACCCCGCCCCGCTCCACCCCGCTCCGTAGTGTGTGTCTTTATGGCGGGAGGTGCCAGTGTTATTCTTCGCGCTGAGATCCGGCGCCGACCTACACATCAGCTTGAGGGGTACTCCCCACATAGGTACCTCCCATCAGCGGAGCACCGCCCCAGCCGGAACAAGCGCTAAGCTCTCATCATAAGTGGTACTGTAGTACATGTCAATGTAAGAGTGTAAGGGTGACAAGAGGACAAGGAAAAGAAAGAAAAGATCGCACGCGGGCCGTGACTCATTTGTTAAGATAATGTTCCGTCACATGCCTGGTGTTGATCGGAGAAACCATGGAAAACTACCCATTACTGCAGACAGCCTTGCCATTCGATATTCCACACCTCACGCTCTCCCTCTCCCTATCTGCCTGCTTCTCTCCGCTGATCTTCACACATGACGATCACCTCCCTACGTTTCTTCTCAACTCCTCCAAATTTTTCGAAAAGAAGGGCTGGGAGGGGAGATTTTTTTGAGCAGCTAATACATATGTATAAACTGTACACGTGTGAAATGCGCGTTTTCAATTACAAGTACAAATATATTGTATATTGATGTTTGCAGGTTGAACTCAAGGTCTTTCTTTTAGTCGCAAAGCCCCAATGCCGAGTCTCACCACATCTACGAAACGGGCGAACAAAGCAAGTCAAATTTTCCGTTATCAAATTAGGGATTGTTTTGCTAAACTAATACACATCAACTACCTTAATGTGTTGAGCTTCTTGAATCAACACCCATTATTCTGTGTAATCCACACGTATTTATCCATATGCTTTAGTTGTTTTTCAAATGTATATATCGCCTCCCTGTACAGCTTCGTTAACTTGGTTATACAATGCTTCATATCCCCACGTTTCCTTTCTCTTTCTTAGAGTCCATCCCGCTCTGTCATCCCATTTTCTTCCAGCCAGCGTCTTCGCTCCCATCCCCCCCACAGCCCTTGCTTTTTGTGCTCGCCCTCTCACACCCACTCTCCTCAGCGCGCCGCTTCCAAGAAGCAGTCGCGCGCGGGGGGTTGGTTTACACTTCCTTTTAGAGCGGGCTCATTGCTTTTAAACGGGAGCTGCCCACGTGAAAATAAGGCTCGAGGTGCAGACACAAGACTCGGCGGAGGGTTCTTGAGGATAAAAAATGTGCTGAGGAAAGTGAAATTTACTCGGTATGGCGAAACTCTTTATTTGATCAATTCGTTTATTAGCATGTAGAGGAGATAAATAATCTGAGGAATCTCTAGAGGAGCAATGAAGGTTTTAAAGTCTCTAGTATTTCTGTGTGTGTGTGTGTGTGTTCCGTACTAGTTTCTGAGCGAATTTCAGGAAGAAATAAAACTTTTTAGGTGATCTTTTTCTTTCCTGGGCATGCCATTATGGTGACGGTTTTGCTTTTGCTCTATCTCTGCAGTGATATAATTGTTATTACTATTATTATGATTTAATCCTTTTAAGTCGTTTACAGTTTCCCGGTACATATATAGAAATCACAGGGATATCATCTATCAAAACATGACTACCAAATTATTATTTCACCTTTCAAACGAATGAGGTGACACTGAGGTGACAAAAGTCATGGGGTAGCAATAAGCAAGTACACAGAGTTTATCTCAAACATAAGCTATAAAAGGGCAGTTCATTGGCAGACTTTTCCCTTGTACTTGAGTGATTAATCTCTTTTAACGCGATTATGACCGCACGACGGTAATAGTCTTTGAACGCGGAATGCTAGTTGGAGCTAGACGCATGGACCATATCATTTCAAAAATCTTTAGGAAATTTAATATTCCGAGATCCTCAGTGCCGAGAATACCTAATTTCAGGCATAACCTTTCACTATGAACAGCGAAGTGGCCGACGGCCTTCAGTAAATGACCGACAACAGCGGCATTTGCGAAGAGTGGTCAGTGCTAACAGACAAGCAACACTACGTGAAATAACTGCAGAAATCAATGCGAGACGTACAACGAACGTATCATTTAGGACACTGCAGTGAAATTTGGCTTTAGTAGGCTATGACAGCATAAGACCGACTAGATTTCCTTTGGTTACAGCGCACTGTAGCGCACTACAGGCGCCTGCAGCGCCTTTCCTAGGCTCGTGATTATATTAGACTCTAGATGACTGGAAAACCGTGGCCTGGTAAGAGGAGAGCTGATGGTAGGGTTCGAGTATGATGCAGACCCCATAAAGCCATGGAGCCATGACAACAACGCACTGTGCAAGCTTGTGGGGACTCCATAACGGTGTGGGCTATTTTTTGCATGGAACGAGCTTGGTCGTCTGGTTCAACTGAACCGATCTTTGACTGGAAATGGTTATGTTCAACGACTTGGAGGCCATTTGCAGCCATTCCATGCCTTTGTGTTCCCAAACGATATACTTTTTATGGATAACAATGCCCTATGTCACCGGACAACAATATCGCGATTGATTTGAAGGACATTCTGTATAATTTGATCGAATGTAGCTGATTTCATGCAATAATCTCCCATTATTCTTGGGAGTGTAACCCATTGGACTGAGCTTCTGGGATCAGGGAGATGGAAGAGAGTAATTTGGACTCTGGTAATCGTGTCCAAGGATTCGATGAATCTTTTCGGCCATTTGTAAGATTTTGTGAGTCGAAAAAGGCTTTGAATATACAATTCATTCTTTTGATAAATTCCGCCTGAATTTTCTCATGTATTTACTGTGCACGATCAACTTGTTTTGCTGTATCCCAAGGTACTTGTAGAGCTCATCTGCTTCTCGAGCTGTTATAGCCTCCCTTGACATGATTTCTGTTCTATAGCGCTCATGACTTTAGCTTTATTGATTCTTTGGATTTTATATTTTCCAGTACAAAATTACATTTCTATGTCGATGGTGCATCTTTCGGTGACATGTATGAACTGCCTTTTAAGGATTCTCAGAGTGGTTTGATATAGTCTATGTACGCTATATGACGTATATTACATTTTCCTACTCCTTTCTGTTCATATTCTATTCCCACATTTTCAAATAACGTTCTATGGCAAAACAAACCCAATAACGGTTGCAGGTTTTACCCTGAAAGATACCTCTGATGTTTCTTATTGCCTGGATGACGATTCTTTTATTATTTGATGGCAAATGTATTATTATTTGCCTGATATTAATTGCGCATATCACAAATCTTCGATTTCATACATTTTTAAGACATACAGCAGCCAGTCATGTGGAACCATATTGGGACAGATATGGTGATCTTTCGTTTTGTTAGATGCATCAAACATGATGTCCATCCGCGCTTTACAAGCTCCTTACAACCCAGAAATCCCTTGCTACTGAGACTTTAAGATAATATTGTTTTGTTTAAAATGGGTTCTTGTCCATATGCGTGTGTGTGTGTTTTTGTGTGAAATTTTATTTTGTCTGGCTTAGTGCATGGAAGAATAATGCACTTTATTATGAAATGGTATTACATTCACTATCCGGAACATTTAGATTGCTCAGTAGTCTTTTGAATGGGACGGGGATCGCGGAATACCTCCTTCAATATTTACACGCACAAACACGATCAGAATAAAATAAAAGTATTCACATGCAATGCATCAACTTCTGTAGAAGGGAAACACATACATTTTACATAAATAATGACGCTTGAAGTCCTGATATTTGTAGACTGGCATTCTGGTATAGTTTGCCCGCACAGAGGGGCGAGGTTGTTATTAGAGGTACGTTTTAAGCACGTACGAAAAGTTCTGCCCCACGAGACACAATTTCGTTCAATGAACACTGCAGTTGTCGCGTGCCACATATTTTCAGTTGATGCCTTAGTAAAAAAAGCTTGTAATGTATTATACAAGATTGTATTTTTTTTATTCTGATAATTCAGAATAAGAATCAAAGTTATGCTTAACAGTTTGTTTAATAGTTCAAAATTTCTGCATCTAGCAAACACATCTTCCTTCAGGGAATAATTCTGGTATTTCTGGTCTTTGCTACTTTGTACCGGATTGCCATAACTCACTCTTCAGTTTCCATCTACCACAGTTTCCAACACATTACTGAGAATTTTTATGTAGTATTTGCTCTTGGGATAATTGTTTTGGATATCTTCTATGGTGTGTCTCTATTTTCCATTCATTGAAAGTAAATTGATTTGTTGAGATGTTAAATTCATAGTTCATTTTGTGGAAATTTAGAGTTTGTTTTCTTGTACAATTGTTTTTAAGTATATCAATGGATTTTAGGAACTTCGAACTCAAACGTTTTTCTTGTCTGATATAGATATTCTAAATATTTGTTGTCCCTATTCACCTCTTTTAAAGAAGTAGTGCTCTAATTGATGAATTAGAATGAAGGCAAATGAATATTGTTAAAAGCCTTTTCGTTAATCTGTTTAGCTAATCTAAGTCGGAATCTCTCCACATAACGATACAAAGGAAGCACGTCAAGAATTTCCCTGTCAATTTCTCACTGGCTTAGTGTAGGGATTATCCTGTGGGTGTTAAGTAATTTTGTAACAAATTTTTGCTACTATTTTCTTAGATACTTATCTTTATGTTTGTCTCTTGGCTACAATCAAGTTATAATCACCTTTCATTTAGTCTAGTACTTACGTGTATGAGATGGTATTCGTTGACATATAATATTAAACTGAAAACTGAATATTAAACTAAACTTAAATTGACTTATAATATTAAACATTCAGTTTCAGCCACAATTTTGAACTATGGCAATATTATAAAGGTTTTGATTTACATTATCAATCTATTATTTTATTTTATTCTGTTAAGAATATTTTTCTAGTTAATTATTTGCATCAAAAGAGCAATGAGAATGAATAAAATTTACAATGACATCGGAATACTTCATAAAGGACAGCAATAGCATTTAGAAACGTTCAGAAATGAAAAATAAAAGAACGTGTGACATATTTTACTGTGTTTTCGACTTCGGAAATTCTAAAGTTGATTGTTTGATTACTTCTAAT
>JAHLJT010000631.1:177973240-178109057 GCA_031308135.1 Acheta domesticus | reverse complement strand
AGTGAATATCTGGCGCTTACCTGCAGAATTGGAAATTAAGAACGGCAGATTTGAAGATCTAGGTTTATAGCCGGTTATTGCGAAACATCAAATTCCTATTGTGACTGATGGCGTTTAGCATTTTTCATTAACTATAAGGCTATTTTTACAGATTTGGCGCCAAACTTTTGCGTACATTTAGAACATCGTCAAATGCAACTGATGGCGTCCATATCTCATGTTTTTCAAGAAAGTCGCTTAGCCGGTTGATGCGTAACACCGTCCAGGTATAATATTATTCTTATAATTTTGTTTTCCATTATTAATCATTCACATAAAACAGAAAAATTACGAAAATAAATAATAAAGCATAATTTTACGAAAATAAATAAGAAACTATTAAATTACTCTTTTATTTATATTGAGGTGTCGGGTGAAAGATAAAATTTGAAATTTTAGGAATCTGTAGAGACTTAAGCAGGTTACAAATTGTATGTAGACCTTTATATGATATGCGTCAGAACATGAGATATTCTTTAAAAAAAGAAGGAAGTATGCATTTTTTTTATATTTTGCTTCTTTTTGCTGATTGTAAGGGTGAAAATCGAACGTAAACGCCTGAAAAATTCTCGAAACATTTTTATCAGCTATAGAATATTGCAAGGATAATCAAAGTCAATATTCTCGACGTAACGGGGTTAAACAAATTTAAACCAATTAAAAAGCTAAAAACATGTTTTTTTCATTTGTTCGAAATACTCCGGCTAAATTGATTAAATCGGGCAAAAACTTATTTTTTAGTATCTTGAATTACGATTTTCAACATGCATTTTTTTATCCCCAGTGGTAGTTTTGCCTATCTTAATCCGCTACCCCCTTTTGAAGTCGTAGCAGAACTGGATGGTGGAGGTGGCTAGAGAAGTCGTAGCCGTCTGAGCGCTTCGGACCGAAGTGGGTTCGAGTCCCGCTTCGGGTAGTGTTTGTTGTTCCTATGTCCCTCATGTATGTGTTGTCGCGGAGGGTCTCGCGTTCTGCTGACCCCAGGTGCAGGGGAGCACGCCGAATGTGTTTGTATCTAGTGTATAGTCGAATATGCGTCCCATCGGGACACAAAGGGTAACCGGATGTCGGCTGGAAAAACAGCTCCTACGGTAAAGAATAGTAGTAACAACAACAGTAGTGCGGCTTCTTCTGAGGCCTGCTCTTTAATATGACAACTTTAAAATAAGAAAAAGCACGAATGTATAAGATAATTAAATTACTTATTACTAATAGGATCCATTGTTATAGAGTTGAATAATGACTCGTGAATAGGTGAATTGGTACCCGTGAATAGGTACATTACTACTTAGGTTTGAAAAGCTATTACAGCATTAGTATTAGAGTAGCAAAAAGTATTACAAAATGTATTTCTGTGCATGCCACATCAATATGTTTCAATTTATTAGAGTCAAAATTGGACTTTAAAACTTTTATAAAATTTGAAACGTTCAAAAAATTGAATAAGCGATTAGAAAACCTTCCAGAAATTCAGTGCTTCATTGGAACCAGTATTGAAAAGAATAATTCAAGTACTATTAAGTACTAAAATTTGATTTCGAACTTCGTGATTCTTAATGATCTCTAATACGGATGAATAATTTTAGAAATTTTCCTCTGAAATGAGTTTAAAAGGAAAATATTTTGTTCATTCACGCATGATAATGAGAAGCGAGAATATGCTCTGCACAAAATGATTTACAAAGTAAATATTTTTAATAGAAAGAATGTATAGGAAGAATGTATTTAAATACGAAGAAGTAAAGTATAAATTCAATGCATCTACATATACAGCATCAGATAATATAAGAGAATAATAAGATTATGGCTGATAAATTATTATCAACTGTCTACGATATTTTTCATTAATGTAATTAGTCGGTCTTTCCACTACATGACACCTTCATTAGCTCTGATATTTAGGTAAACTGCTTCCAAACGCAGTCGGATTTTGAAGAACGCAAAATACATTTTCCAAGCTTGAGCAAGTGAATATGACATCTTACTTAAATTAAAGAGGAAGAACCATCCGTCTGATTAATGTCATTCACTGGTTCTGTGCATATATCTACAAAGGGTAATTTATAAACAAATTTCCAAATCTACTACGAAATAGACAGCATCTCAAAAGTACTGCATATATCGCAGTTACCATTCAGGTCT
Source organism: Acheta domesticus (assembly GCA_031308135.1). Taxonomy (NCBI): domain Eukaryota; kingdom Metazoa; phylum Arthropoda; class Insecta; order Orthoptera; family Gryllidae; genus Acheta; species Acheta domesticus. The sequence goes on along the minus strand of JAHLJT010000631.1, from coordinate 178,106,876 downwards.
GCAGATGTCGCAAACACGTGTGTCATAGCTAGAGGCTGCAGCCAAGAGCTTCTGATGGGGAGAAGCAAGACTAGTTAAATTTCGACATTACAGCGTGTGACAGCTCTACGGCACCCAGTTTGTCACGTACGCAGGGACAGCGGTGGAATAAGCCGCACTTCGCTAATCGTACCCACTTCATCATTGCGAGATACACCATGAACGGCCAGCTACATCCGCAGCTCACCGAACATCCGCAGTTTTTAGCAGCTTACTATAGTAATGTGAAGAAATACCGGGTTGCTGGCATAGGCGAGAAGATAAGGTTTTATCCAATGATGACGGAAAATTGTCTGTACGAGTTTTCTTTTGTTTGTTTTACCTACATATTATTTAATTACTTCATTTTTGTATTTGTTTATTCTCTGTTTTGTATCTTCTTTGCCATCTTTTCTATCCTTTTCTTTGGTATATGAAATTTCTCCGTAGAAGTACATTAGATACTTTTTTTGTATTCCAACATTATAAAAGATCTTTTGTTACAACAAGTAGTTCATAAAATCACATCTTATGGCATAGATTATAAAGAATTTGCCGTTTAAAGCACGAAAAATTGCGTCATCACACATTCAGCCAATCGAAGAATCGGGGGATGCTATTAAGAAGATAAATGTAGAGCTATAATAATGTTATGGAGAGGTCAGATGTTACACATTCAACCTGTAATACACGTTACACTCCAAAACACGTAATCATCGTGAGGTCTAAGCCTTTAAAGGGCACCCTAAAGCAGTGTGTTACATGCTTTTAAAACTCGGTTTACAGGTCCCTTGGCTTCTACCTGTTTCTTACATTGAAATCAACAAAATGAGATATTACATTAAATCTTTTTACTGACTTCCACGTACCGTTTTGGGCATTCTACTACACATTTGGAGGTTTACCTATTCAATAGCACGAGTGTGTCAAAACTTGCATTATCTCAACATTAATCTAAAAAGAACTATTTTTATTCTGTGAAATTCAATTGCATCCTGAAACAAACAAAGCCTCAAAGTAGAAATCGTGTGTAAAATGATAACAGATGAACATTTTTGTAGCATTTATTGATTTATTTAGATTTTCTCTAGCTTAGCTCTATTTAGAAAATTTAAACAAATGTCATCTTTGGTGTTTCCGCCAATACATTCTGTAACAATTTGTTTGTTCGTTGACATTATGAAACTGCTAGGCGACTACTTTAGTATTTACCACAGAGCGTTAGTGGGTGCTGGCAGAGCGAAGCTGTGCGAGCCAGCACCACGTCGCGCCAGAGGCCATGGAAGGGTCGGCTGCTGCTGGCTTCCAACGCAGGGCTGCTCAAAGATTGCAGGGCTGCTGTAAGATTTGGAGCCAGACTGTCCTGGTGGCCAGCATACCAGTCGCCTTTCCCGATTGTTTGATGTTTCCGTCCACGTTCACTGCTATGACCATTAGTCGTTGCAGTGCAACAGTTTTTTTTCGATCGGTGGAGCGGTATTCCTACCCAGCTGTATGGTGAGATCCGACGCCGACCCAGACGATATCTTCTTCTTTTTACCAAATGTTTCCCCTAGCGGAGAAATGGCCTATCCAGGTCAAGGTTGAAGCTACAAAGTGACCCCCGACGTTTATAGTAGTGTAGTGCAAGTAAGTGTTAGAGTAGAAAGGAGAGAGCTTAGGACAAGGAGAAGGAAAGCTCGGGCGCGGACCGTAGCCCATTTTGTAGTGTGTTACTCATACATTCGCCTAGTATTGATCGGAGTAAGCACGGAAAACTAGCCGGCCGCTATAATACTCTTCCAGAGAGCGGCTGAATATGACCTAGCTGTTTAGCTAGTGTCATAAATCCGCCACCGCCGTAACTCGAAACGGACCTCACCGTCAGAGTCGTTGTCAGAGACAGCAGCAGAGCTGGCGCTGAGCAAAAAAGGAGGGTTGCCTTCTACGGGACTAGAGACCCCTCCCCTCCCCATCATTAACGATGGGGCTGACTCAATATGTAGCGGGCCTCACCGGTGTCCGACCGTTACGCGCCACGCAAAGACACGCCGAGTGGGTCGTCCATTTGTGCAGCCCTGTTTTCGATTTATTGATTGTTTAGTGTTTTCGAGCGCGTGAGTTGTTAATGTTATTAGTTATTAGCTCTCGTAAGTGCAGTGTGTCTTTTGTTCGGGAGGTCGCAGTGATCTTCTCTCGTTGGATGGTGAGATCCGGCGCCGACCCACCGAACAGCTAGCGAGTTTTTCCCACCAGGTATCTTCACCAGCGGGGCACCGCCGCAGCCAGGACAACCTCTAAGCTCCTGACCGTTCTCGCGGCATGTGTGGTAGCTGTAGTACGTGTGTGTCCTAAGTAAAAGGTAGAATAGGAGAAGTAATGGGAAGGAAAGATCGCACGCCGTCGTGGCCCTTTTGTTAGGATACTTCTCCAATATTTGCCTGGTGTTGATCGGAGAAACCATGGGAAAATACAGATCAGAGCAGCCGCCTGCTAGAATTCTCCTCCAGATTAGCGCCAGAACTCGTCTTAGCTATCTGGCTAATGTCGAAAATGCTGCTACCGCTAAGAGTGAAACCCTACGACCTTCCGGTGAGAGGCACTGCAGTGACATCAGTTGGTGCCCTGAGCCACCTTTGAGCAGCCCTGTGCTAAACGGCGCCGCCGAATGGAGCGCCGCCCCAAATATCGCCTTGGCGCCCCACGCGCCGCTGCAGGCAGCGCCGCCGGCTGTTGGCATACGCAGGCAACGCAGCGCAAGGGACGCCACGGCCGCTTCCTCAGCAACGCAATATCCCGCGTCCCCGCCCCGCCACGGCCGGCCTGGCACCGCCCCGCCCAGCCCCGCCCAGCCCCACCCCGCACCGCCCCGCACCGCTCGCCCTCCCCGCCACGCCTCGCCACGCCTCGCCTCGCCACGACCCGACCCGACCTGACCCGACCCGACATTCCTCCCACTACTACCAGCGCTGCTGACGCCTCCACGGTCCCTGACTTTTCGCAGGAGTCCATACGAAACAGGGAGTTGGAACAAGGCATAGTGTACAGCAATCGACACCAATATCACTGTTCTGTGCATGAGCAGACGCTCAAGAGTGATGCGCATGCTCTTCATCTGCGCATTTGTAGAATATCGATATTGCAGTCGCTACTTCGTGCTAAAACTACCTAATATCTATTCTAGATGATTATTAGTGTGCGAGTGCGACCCCACGAGAAGGAAGACACTGCATATTCATAATAGTCATCCTCGAATACTATACAGAAAACATTGGGTAGTCCAATGCTAGCTAGAGATTTTAATCCCACAGAAATTTGCCTGCGTTAGGTAATTTGTTTCATTGTTTTCGTGGGTACTTTCTTTCTCGAAAATGATATGTAATGTATTTTTCCAGAGAGTGCCTATCGAAAAGCTAGGAAGTAGATGTTTCTGAACTGCATCCATTGTATCCATTCTCTATGACGTCAGTCGATTGGGAAGGTTCCGAGCACGGAAATCTACACGGGGCGCTCTGGACGTAGTTATTTCACAGCAATGTCGATGTTTTCCTTTATATAAACATCTATGCTTTAAAAATCGATATATTAAACGTGATATTTCTTTAAAATCTATATTTTTACGTTTTTGATGTTTTGTTTGCGAATGAAAAATATGCGTAATTATCATTTTGTGACAGTCATAATATTAATGTATAATTGATAGTTCTACTGGGAGATTATGAATTTGAACCAAGTGAACGATGTTTGTACTACATAATCGAGAAATTTCTCGCCATAGATGACCCTGATTCCCTCCTTGGGATTTCCTCCAATTTTGCACATGGAGAGGTGGTCAACGCATGCGCAGTAGGCTTCCCTCCTCTATTTCCTTGTTCAGGAAACTGAGAAAGCAACTGAGATTGGTCAGGGAGCACGAGTTTTGAGGCTCCGTTTTTGCCCATTGTGCTTATTCACTTTTTAACATTTATTTCTGTTAAATCTTAATAAATTAATAACACTACCGCTGTAAAAATATTTCTTGTGTCGAAGTTAATGTTAAATGTTACTAAATCAGCTTTGAAACATCGATATTCAAAAACATCGGCGATTGTTTTCTCGAAGAGTTATTAACATTTATGATTTAGTTGTGAACGTCGATGTTCGGTAACATAGATTTTTCGATTTCGATGTCGCAGCAATACTGTGGGAAAAGTCTCAGGGCCTCTGTCTGCGGGCTCTACGCACTTTGCCATCGCCGTCTCTGGAAATAGTGTTGCAGCGTTGCAGGCGTTATTAAAATTACGATAGCTGGCTCGTTTGCTCCGTTGCCCTTATAGTTTAATAATCTTCCTTCTATTATACCTTAAAATGCATTGTGAGCCAACGTCAGAATACGTAGAACGTATTCTGAGCATTGTGAGCCAACGTCAGAACAAAATATTCATTCCTTCAGTGTCTTGTTAGCTATTCACCACCGACACGGACGTACCTAAAATTAACCAACATGTCTTTATTTTTTCATGTAGACGTGAGTGTTTGTTGCCTGTGAAGAAGGATACATAAAATGTTCTAAGGTGAAAAATTTTGCTGGGTACGTAGGGTAATGCTTCACTACATTATGAGAAAATTATCAAAGGTAAGAACAATATAGTCCATTCAAATCAGACGGCTCCCAGGAAATATATTTTCATCGCAGTCGCAATCATCATCTTTTCATTCTCAGTACGCCTTGACATCGTCATCTTATTGAGGTGAAAAGACCTACTGCAACTGTTCCTACTGAACTGTATCCGACACTTGCTACCCGACACTTGTTCCGAGAACGATTTCTCAATGTTAGCTTATCTCAAAAAATTCCCGTGTCCCTGTCACTATCGCTATCATTTCCTTTTTATCCAATCGCGTCTACTGATCTGTTCCACTGCCACATCCCCTCTGCCAAGTCCATTTGATATTGCGCGTCCGATATTACGCAGCATGTAGCATCCCCACCATAACTGCGCTCAAACCTCCAGTCACCGTTGCTTCCACATATTACAATATCATTATCACTTTCATCTCCTTTGATATGGCCTTTTCCGTCGTTACTACCGCCTCATTGTCCTGCTCCGATGTGACGCTTGAGCTCAAGCCTCTCACTTCATCCACTTCCCTTCGCCGCTTCCGCCACTGGCCCTGGTCGTCCGGACCCCAACATCACCCTCAGCTCCTCCCCACCCCGCCATGTCACGCCACGCCCCCAGCCCCCCCCCCGCCCTGCCCTGTCCCGCGGCACCCCCAGCCACTCCCCGCCCTACACTGTCCCGCCGCACCCCTAGCCGCTCCCCGCCCTCCCCTGTCCCGTCCCACATTCATCCTCACCCCCTACCCCACCCGCCCTGCCATGTCTCTTCTCACCCCTAGCCCCTCTCCACCATGCCATGTCCCGCCTCACTTCGCCTTGTCCCAAGCACCAAGCTCTTCTCCTCCCGGGCTTTTCCGTCCGACCCCGTCATGCTTTCCCCTCCCCGCTCCGCTCCCGCTTCCCCGCTCAGGAGGCCATGAGACCGCCTCCCGGGGGTGTTTTGTTTCGCGCCGCCCCGGCGTTATCGTCGCGCCGCCGCGTCCGACCGGCCAGCCACTCGCCGCTAACCGCTCCGCCGCCCCGCGCCGCCCCGCGCCGCTCCGCGCCTCCGGAGCAGTTTAGGGCGGAGATTAGCAAGTGCTTCGGAACACCTACAAGAGACCCGGCCGCCGTGGAGGCTGTAACGGGCTATTTGCATCGCTCTATGGCGAAGGTGCTCAATGTTTGTCGTGCGGAGAGCACTTAGAGGCGGAAATGTGGGGAGCGGTAATAGAAGTTTCTCGCAGGAACTCCCAGCGCAATCATAGCGAGTTTTTCGTAAACACCGGCCACATTATGTAATTGCATAACAGGAAGATGTGAGTTTTAAATACATTGAGTACGATAATCTTTTGTTCCAATTGTTTTATTTTCTGTGAAAATAAGTGGAGAACTCTTAGGTAAATGGAATATAAAATAAAATACACAGTTAGGTATAATAAATAAAGATATATTATATCTTCAAACCCTATACTTTCTTTTACATCCATATCATTATCATATTAATTTATATCAAAATGCATGTGCATTTTCCTGAAATATTTCCTAAAATATTAAAAGATAGTTTTGTGAAACATCTAGGAATATTATACCTACGTATAAAATTTCTACGATTTCCTTAATTTCGCTCAGATTGATTTGCTCTCTAGATCAGTGAATTTGCTTTTCAAGATCACTAAGCCACTATGTTTTATATTTGTTCTGAGAGAAGAATTTATTTCAGATAAATTGTTTATAAGAATCCACCAGGTAAAAAAAGTTCTGGCTGGGAGTAATTAGCAAATGTAACTACAATGAAGAATGTCACATAAAGGCAAAGCAAACTACAGCAAAAACTATTGATGCTGCAGAACGGCACACCGACAGGCACACACTTTCTCATATAGATTAGTTTCTTAATACAGGTTAGCTTTTTGGTTTTGTTCCATATACTCTTCCCAGATGCTATCTAATAGTGACGAAAACACCTACGAGTGTTTCTCGTGGTACTTACCGCTCATATAAGTAAATTTTCAGATAAGGATACCTTCGTCCTCATTGAACATTGCATAGAATTCTCTCGGTCATGTGCTTTTACACTTTCAGCCCTTGTTTCCCTTGAACTCATCTTGTTGCTTGTACTTACGTCCTGGCCGTGAGGATTCAGTTCCAGACAGATTGCACATAGAGTTTTCATGTTGTCATGACAAGTGATTATTCAGAAGTTCGAAAGCTTCGGTTACGAAATAATACTCTTATGTTGAATTTTATAAATAATGGTAGATAAAATTTTCCGCGATCAATTTTGCCATTTGGAAAATTGTTAATGTCAGTTCCGGGTCCACAATTCAAACCGGCTGTCGCGTCACATCGGCGTCTGCACCGGATATGGTCGTTGCGTCGTTTCTCCGCTTTTCGATAAAACTGTGTGGTGAAGAAAATATCGATTGCCGCTCAGTTAGAGTTATTTAATAGTATCAGATGTTTTATTTAAATTACTAGCTAATATTAATCTACTAAATTAAATCTACAAAAATGCATTTTTGTTATAAATGATAATTACGGTGAACAAAGGCGAATTTGAATGCAACGCTGAATGGAAAACTCCTGAAATGATCCTCTTATTGGGAAGTTTAATGTACTTTTTGCATAACTTCAGTGCGAACTAATCTAATGCTTTAGTTCGGCGCATAAGGCAAATGAAAGTCCCCTGCAAAGTATCTCTAGCGATCAACCGACACGCTGACAAGCATACCAATCTTCTGACAGACCGACAAACAGCGACAAACATACCGACCGACACACTGACTGACAAACTGATCGATACATCGATTAACAGATTGACCGAGCGTGCTCGTAAGACTGACTACTCGTCATACCGAAGACAGACACACCGATAGGCAGACCGACCGATAGTCCAACAAGCCGACAGACAAACAGACAGACAGACAGACCGACAGACCGACAGACCGACAGACCGACAGACCGACCGACCTCAGACAGACAGACAGACCGACAGACAGACATACCGACAGACATACAGACCGACAGACAGACCGACAGACAGACAGACCGACAGACAGACAGACAGACCGACAGAGAGACCAACAGGCAAACAAACAGACAAATCGACAGACAGGCATATTTTTGGTATCATGGGTAACCGAAAAGTGCGTTTTTAAATAATCTTGACATCGATTTTCTACAACAGTGTATAAAATTCTCCTATACCGCGTATATTACTGTATAAACGAAAAAGTAAAAGTACGGGAGAACACCATTTGATACGTGAGGTAGTGTATTAAAAAAGAGGAAAGAAGACCCGAGGAAAATAAAAACGGTAAAATGAGAAGGAAAAATCTGAAAAGGTAGGAAGGAGAAAGAAAGAGTGATTTAGAACTACAACGTCCTGAAGTCGCCAAAAGAGTTTGTACTCTTCATAAATCAGTTGTGAAATAGATCTACGATAAAAAGAAAAGGAGGTTCCATGATAAGGTTGTCTTAACCTTCCAAAATAGAAAAAGAAGGAAATTAATTGCAACTCTACCATAAAGTTTAGTATCCTCAAATGCATAAAAGATTTATATTCATTTAACCTTTCGTAGAAAAATCCTCATCCGGCAAATTCCAAAATACCTAACTTATTGCCTAATTATTTACATTTATTATTCGCAGTTAGAAATTATTTCTTGTTGTATCATAGACATTATCGATTTGAAATGTCTAAGTATTATTGGGTGTGTTACGGACCTTAATTTCTAAATTTACCTGAAACATTTCTACCTTTAGATTTTATTTCCTTCGAAAATTTTAGTATTCAGTCTATTGTCGTTGGCAGTGTCATTCAACGAACTATTGCCACAACGCCATCAAATCTTGAGAGGAAACGTCTTACTTTGGGGCGAGTGACCGTGATGGAGGACTTTTACACAAAGCATGCCCCTGCCCTCCCCCTCCCCCTGCCCCACCCCGCAGCCCACTCGTGCCCGGTGCCGTCCTGGCCCGCCCCTGCTGTGGATGAAAAAGAGCTCACTTAATTTTGAACGTGAAAAAGTGCGCCACAAAAGGGCCTCCATGTTGGGATTTTGCGCCCGAGTCGCTGCCGCCGTTCCCGCATGCTCCCGCCCCCTGCTTCCGGCGCGCCGCTACACCGTGCTTCGCTCGGCCCCCGGCCCCGCCGCACAGTGGGAGCGACATCACCTAATTCAACTACGAAATCATCTCCAAGTGCTTAAAAATAAATTGGGATGTAAACATTCGCACTGTACTTAAATATATTATTCATAATAGTAGAATTATATTTTTATTTCTTTTGCCGATCCCACTGTTCATTCCATTGTTTGCAATCTTTATAATTAGTACTACTCCTTAACGTATCTAATTTTGTATTACCTTCTACAATTGACGAATTGTAACACTAGGTGTGACAAACCACCGTTTCTTTATATGTTATGCTCTGATATAACGCCAAATGTAAATATTGATTTCAATAATTTTGTATTCCCTTGGTTTTATATCAATTTTTTATTGTCTATGCCATTGTCATCCGTTTCCATACTTGTATTGCTCTTGACAAGGTACATGCTGAATGTGCGAAACATTGAGCTGGCAATAAATGTATATAATTTAAAAGTTTTAACTTAGATAAAAGGAATCAACTTAGATTGGTCCTATGGTCAATACATATTTAATCGTGCCGTCTACTTATCTACTCATATACCAGGATCAACAGAAAGAACCTACAACAACTTCAATATTATTCATAATAATAATTAAAACTCGTAATTCATTTTTTTCTAGGGCTATTTCCTGCCGCTAGCCGGTTACCCTTTATGTCTCGATGGAACGCATATTCGAACCATGCACTAGACACCAATTCACTTGCGGGCTCCTCTGTTTGGGGTGAGCAGAACGCGAAACCTTCCGCGACAACACATGTATGAGAAACAAGGGACAAACAACCATACCCATGGCGGGACTCGTACCCGCGACCCTTCGGACCGAACTGCTGAGTCAGTACACGCTTTTATCCGCCTCGGCCATCCAGGTCGACAATCATAATTCATTAATCTTGCGTAATTATGCATTCTGTTGTTCAACTTCATTACGTTGCAAATGAAGTCTGTGTGCCAGCAGCGTTTTCATTTGAAGCACTAATAAAATACAATTAAAATAATTTCACATTTTTTTGTTTTTATTCATGTATTGTGAAATATAATTTGTTGTAGTCCTCATCACAAGAGCTATAATAAATTAAAACGAAAATTGCAGTTTTATGTTCATTTTATTAATAGCTCCATCATCCAACACATATTTTTATTCGTTCTTTTTAAAAAAATTACTCAATTTGATGTTACTTATTGCACTTATCTTCAGCTCTTTTTGTAGTTTTTGTTTTGCCCCTTCAGTCCCGATGCGGGCCATTGTGCACGCCCCCGCCTCGCCCGTTGGCCTGCTCCCGTAGTCGCGCTTCTATCGCTTCAAAAATCTGCTGGAAACTGTCTCTCCCCGCGTTCTCGCCCCTCTGCCTTGACTACCTTTATGAGGCTTTCAGCGCCCGCAGACACCCACCCACCCCCGTCGCCCGCGCGCCCCCGCCCCCTGCAGTCACGCACTTTGCGCCGCCTCTCCGCTTTCGCCCTGCGCCCACTGCTCCCCCCCGCCCGCCAACCCCCCCCCCCCCCGCGGTGCTCTGTTGTCGCCTCCTTTATCTCGTTCCCTCGCCCTTTTTTTTCGCCGGACGTCCTCCGTGCCGTGTTTTGCCGCTGTGCTCCTTCCCCGATGATCCACTTCCCTGCTGTCCTCATTGTTTCCTGCGTCTAGATACCGAATTCTTTCACGTTCTCGTAGCTCTTGCAACCTGCATCACCCGTGCGGTCCCCGTAGCTTCCACGGCCTCCGTAGATATTCCTCAGTGTCACTTTCTGAAGGCACGCGGCTGTTGTCCCTTGGATGCAGCGGTATCCAATTCCTTCTTCTCTAGCGCTTCTCTAGTGCAAGGCCAGTAAATGTGGCACCTGCAGATTTGTTGCGACGTGGTGCTTTGTCTGCCGCTGGCGCGGTGTTTTCCTACGAATTATTCAATAAGCAATAACATCTCTCCGCAATCCTTCAGAATCGCATCTTGGCTAATCGAAAACCCAAAACGACTACACAAAACTTCGTAGTTTGTGTATACACAGGTCCGGCCTAATCAGCCATTTCTTTTCTTTTCTGTTCCGCTGTGCCGCTGTTCCGCTCAAACAGTATAACAAAGAATGGTTTCGCTCTATCTCTTGGAAAGGTAATTTCTAAAGCTTAATTTTTAACGTTTTTTTCACATTCTGTCGTCGTCTCTTCACCTCTAAACTGCTCTTCTAGCCTCTCGTCTTTCCTCTCTCCTTGTACGCAGTACGGCCGTTGCCAACGCCACCGCGGAACCGTCAGCGCTGCCTCCACTGCAGTCGAGGCGTCGGTCCGCCTCCGCCCCGCTGCCTGCGTTTTTCACACAAATAATTACCTTCCTCTGCTCGAGAGCTCTCCGGTATCCAATTTCCCTGCGGCGGGCTCCCTTCCCCAGGCCGCCCGGGGGAGGGGGGACGAGAGACGAGTTGTGTTTTCTGCCACTTGTTCGGTCTGCTTTCCGGCTCCCGGAAATATCGTCGGGGTTTCCTAGACACTTAAATGAAACGAACGGTACCAAACTAATGAAGTGGCAATTAATTTAAAAGCAGTCACGTCTCGCAGATGTTTGCCATTGGGGCCTTATATCATATATTTTACTTCCTTTTTTATAACACTCTATTCAATTTAAAATTTAAACGTTCTTTCCCTAACATGTAAATGAGTTAAACAAGATAGTTTTGCAGTGTAAGTGTAAATGTGAGGTGTTTCAAACTCAAGCTCCAATTTCTTCCCAACATTATTCTGTGAAAAGGTTGCGAGAATCAATCATGAGATTGAAAAATAGTAACTGAAAGCTCTATTTTATAGAAAAGACAACAAATTTGTAAAACATATCAAAGTATGACACATATCTCTCATTTTATTTCAACGTAAAAAATTAATTTTAAATTGAGGATCTTCAATAAAAAATATTCCATCTACTGTAAATGTATCTTTTCTCGTTTCGAAGCAATAGTTTGGTGTTCGGAAAATTTGAGTAGCCACCTATTCGCTAAAATTCGTCACGCGTGAAATGTAAAACATGAAACAGCTGTGACGAGTCACGTATATACACTCAACTCTCTTGGCAGTCGATTAGCATTCAATGATAAACTCGTGTAGAAAACAAAAAAAAGTTATGATTTAGAGAGCGTATGGATAATTTTAGTCCTATTTTCCACGGAGGAGCTTGAAATTGACGATATCATCCACATACTAATGCCAGGAACGAAATTGATGCAGTTATGTGTAAAACGCACTAAGTCCATGAGTCGCTGAGTGTCAAGGATCTTGATGAATGGGTTTACATTTTCACCGAATGCAAATGGATACAGTAATTGAAGGCAACTACTAACATCCAATAACGATGATTCGTTTACATTTTCAGAAAATTTAACATCGAATATATTGCGTGTAGTTCACACACTGCCATCATATATATTCGATAGAGTTGTATAAGTATTTAGAACCCACCAGAATTATGGAGCCCACCAGTTAGGCCTCTGTAGTATTGGGAAGAGGTAGCAGCCGCTTATGCCAAATCTTGACCTCTGGGCAGATGGTCCAAATGTTTGCAACCACTGACGACACCATTCTTCGCAATCTGGACAGGATTCTTCATCTTTGTAAAGAAGGTAAAACAATGCAGTTCAACTCAAGACTGATGGTGATGGTTGTAAATTCATAGTGCTACAACATTGAAAGATAAATCTATCAACTGTTTGGAAGATTTCCACATTTAGGCCGGTCGTAGTTGCGCAAGAGTTCGCAATACCTTTCGCACATGGTTTCTCTTTTCATTCTTAATTATTTCTTATGTTGCCTTAGTATATATAAAAATGCAGGGTACTACCAAATGCTTAGAACGAGCTTGTCTCCAATACCAATATAGATGATAGCATAATGCAGACAATAATCTCTATAGCCCTTGCTCCGATCTCTTAGTTTTTTTAATTTGACAAGCAAATATAATAATAAAAATAATAATTTAATTTTTTATTATTACCGAAATGCACTCCTGGATACATGATAAGAATGGAGACAGGTTCGGCCCCATTGAAGTACACAAATTCTGAAGAGAGCAATGCTGTATTTTACAAAATTGATACAAATGCCTGAAAATAGATACCCAAAACAATGCTATATACTATTAAACAAACTAAGTAGCACATCCGAAAATAATCATAATCGAAAATATACTTGGGTTAATATTCTGAAAACCAACCTCGAGTTCCTCGGTAGCGATCAGCTGTTTACTGATCTACTAGATTCGAGTAAGATTAAGATGACTATTTCACATATTTGTAACCTGTACGCAGATAATGTCTTTCAAAAGGGTCTAAACAGAGTAGCATTCTCATCCTACAGTCCAATTTACAAATTAATAAAAGATACAGAATCCTTTAAATGTGAACCATACTTATACTCGAAAATACCATTAGCACAAATCAAAATAATGGCACAAATTAGGCTTGCTGGTTTAAACACCGTAAAAATTAAAATTCAAAAACATAACCTATAAACTATCGAACTAGAAAGATGTATGGTATTCAATATCAATCAACAGGAAACATTTGAACATATTATAAAACTCTGCCCAATTTATGAACCATTAAGAAACAATGTGGTAAAAAATCAAAACATCCTGGAACTATTGAGACTAAATAGTCAAAACAATATTCAATCATTTTTTCATTTTCTTAAATATTGCTTTAAGTTACGGTCATTTGCTCTATTTGAATGAATTTGCTGTATCTGAAACTAAGTTGAATAACTAAACTGAATAAAAGATAAGTGATATTAATTTGAATGCGAATAAGGTGAACATCTGAGCATTTAAAATATTTATCAAAGAAAATAATAAATTAATATTTAACTTTTTTAACTAGGCTTTTTGTAATTAAAGTGTTTTTTGTGTTTTTATAATTTTTTCTATTTTTGAGTAACTGTATTGATTTGACCATTTCATTGATTAATGATTTCCATAACTGTATACTGGCGTATAATTAAGTTTCCATAATAGAAGGCTATTAAAAGTCATGGTTTTTGAAAACTCATTGTAACACGTGACCTGTGAACGTGTAATGTAAATATAATATACTAAAAGTTTGGTTAGTTTTATGTTGTTTTTTGTAATTAATGTGTTTCTGTAATTTCTGTTTTTGTATTTTTTTTGTTTTTGAGCAACTGTATTGATCTGACTGTTTCATTGATTAATGATGTACGTAATTGTATAATGGCGTATTATTCAGGTTAAAGCCAATAAAATAAATATTCAATTCAATTTAATTCATTCATTATTAAGAGTTTTTTAATAAATGACTTTACACAGTTTTAATATATTTCACTCTCGTTGAAATCAAGAGAATTTTTTGAACAAGAAAAGTGAAAAGTTCTTCTGGAGATACAAAAACTGGTCATTCCAACAACAATTTGGATAATTACTCCACGCAACCATCTAGTATATTGAAGATGTTTTATGCCAAGTCCCACATATCTCGAGTAAACTTTTGGGAAGTCGTAGCTTTATATGTGAAATAGTTTTTCATAGTTTTTTATACAAAGCTGTTTGTTTGACACCCTGCAGGGTCATTATATAGCCCACTATTACATTTTCGCGATTTTAAGAAACAATATGTTCATCTCCATCATTGCAATACAACTGTAACTGAGCTTACTTGTTACTTACAGTTTGTTTTGTTCGCCCGCTAGTGTTGTTCACTGATGGACAAACAGATGTTGTCGCACAAATCAATTTTTCCATATCAAGGATCCAAGGAAAACGCGAATTATCACTACACGTATACTACACTACTAGAGGAAATAATTTATTTCATATTGAAACAAGAAGTAACATTTTCAGTATCATGGACCTACAATATGACTTTTTTCCAAAAGAATCGCCGATTTTTGCTGCGGTATTACATAACCTCCTCCACACTACTTAAGTAGTGCAGGAGAAAGTAAAATTGAATCCATTATTGTAGAAATTAAGAAAAAATAGGTATTCCAAACAATAAACATTTGTTTCTCTTTTGTTAGGTTAGTAATAGTCTTTGTTCGTTGAAAATATGACATGAAAATGTATCTGCTGTGAACATATTTGCGTGAGCTTCACAAGTATTACATGAATTCGAAAATATTTTAATGTTTATTTTGAACATCAAATGTCTTTTCTGTCACATATTTAATCACATTGATCAATGAAAAATAGGTATAATCTAAAATTATTAGCCCGAAAATTACTTAAAAGCATACAGTATTATCCTCAAGAAGTCGATAAACTTCCTATAACGTATCATCATATATTACATTAAAGCTGTAAAGAGAACTATTTGGTTGACCCTCCTAAGCGGCAAGTTTGAAATGTGCAGCTAAAATAGAAACGGGAAGATGGCGTTATGCGCAACTTGGCAAGTTTGCAGGGAGTGGTTGGGTCTTGGTTAGAGACCATATGTTGTGTGATCGTTAAAAAGAATGTGATTATCAATTGTAAGTATTTAACGTATTTCTTTTTACTATCTATCTACGGAACCATCAAACAGGTGAGAATGTTCTGATTATTATTTGGAAATTGTATTTCATACATTTTATTGTTTTTTCTCAGAACTATCTGTTGCCCTCAATTACATCACTCAGGTGTCTGACATCTGTCCCTTTGCATAAAAATTCCAGTGATGACATTAAAACGTTCTGCCATTACATTAAGGTAAGGTTGATAGCAGGATTTGCTGTTATGGGCCAAACCAATCTCCATGCATATATATGTAAAGATGTGAATAAGTGTAAAACATAAGAATATTGATAGATAAGCCAGTATTTTCTATCACAACCTTTCTACAGCTTGTCAGTGCGATACAGCTAGTTGTGTAGAAGTTTCTAAAACAATGTTTTCTAGGCTTATAACACCAATTTATATCTACAGCGGACCTCTAAATTTAGAGTTGTTGCAAATTTATAGTTGATTGCTGAGGCGAATCGTTTCCCATGCACGCCAGCACAATCAACAACGAATCCGGATGTCTCCCTTCCCATTTTGCTTTCACATATCCCAGTGGTGAGAGAGATACGTGGAATGTGCTACAAGAACGTGCAATGCTTCACTTACATAGAGGTGCGGCACGTGCTCCGAATGGAGGCTACGAGGTCAAAATTATTCCCCTCACGAGTTGGCAGCACTCAAGCAACAATGCCAACTCTTTTATAACGACGGAACAATTCGTGCACGAGAAATGCTTTTGCTGGTAGACGACGCGATAGAAGTGGCATCGTCAGAAAGTTTGTCTCCTCTGGAAAAAGTTTTCTGCGTCAGATTTCGCGGCCCGTTCTTTTTGTTCAGGGGTACCCTTAGGTATGTTACAAAACCGGGTGTCCTTTGTTCGACACTTTCTTATTTGTAAATGCGATATTTCTTTAAAATTGAGTTTAAAAAGTCCCAAAATAAAGTATTTCACAATCTCTAGAAAATGTAGAAGCACAAAATATTAGATTCAAAATATCTCCAAAAATGTGTACTCACTTTATAGTCTCTCTTCATTCCCTTGTATTACCAGTAAGTTATCCGCACTCTCAATTTCAAAGAGAATATGTGAGAAGTGTAAGTTATATTTCTGAACGATTGCAGGGTAATTGACGCACAATGATTTACAGACAACTAAGAGACGCTATTTAAGTACCAAGACCTAAGACACACAACCAACAGAATTAAAACATTAAAATGTGTACACAATGAAGGATTACAACGTTCTAAAAGAATATATCATTTAACATATCAGCGTAATATGAAAGGCAAATATTTTTCTTATTATTTTTACCATTGCAATTCCAGTGCATATATCTTCGGTAATGGTAGTTACATTTAAGCATTTTTAATCTAATGTCCTGAAATTCTGAAAATTAATAATTGTGGCTCTTGCAGCATAAATATCATCGTGTCTATCTTCAGGTCTCTCATAATGGCGTTAACATTGAGAGATGGTGATGATGATGATGATGCTGACGGCGATTACATAGAAATATGCTTCAGACGAGAATGAAATGGAGCAAGTATCTGCATGATATACAGGAGAGCCTGGACAACCCAACAGAACCTGTCTCGATCCCGCTCCTAAAATTCCACGTGAATCGACGAGGAAAGACATGTAATGGTATCTACAGGGGAAAAGCTACTTAGTCGCTACGTTGTAAATTGGTACAGAGTGTGCTGTGAATTACGGGAAATGGCGGTACCGCCAGGTAGCCTGCTTCTTTTGGTCGCTAGATTCGCGCTACTTAACATGATTCTTGTCCAGAACAGAATGCACCGGCCCAGTCCTTCTAAGCGGCGCTTACCGAATGGTTTAACGGCATAGACAATATTCTTCTAGTGTGTGTGTGTGCGTTGGTGGGTGACTGAATGAGTGAGAAAGAGAGAGATGGAAGGAAAGACTGGAAACTGGGATAGGAAGCGCGGCAAGAAAGAGAAAAGAACAGATGGGTGGAGTTCCCATATTTGGTTTATTCCGCCAAAATCTGCCTAAAACTGATTAGAGGAAATCACTCAAATAACCAATCCACCTGATATAAATATCCCCCAGTCAGTGGTTTTACTCAGCCTCACTAATTGTCTGTTCTCGAAAACGCGTTAAGGCTCTCGATTTGGATCCTCTCAGCCTGTCTAGCAAAGTTGGAATTTTAACAAACACAACATCGCCGGACACCTTTGCTCGCTCGTCGCTTGAAGCCGCTAGGGGCGCTTTGCGTTCCAACAAGAGGAAGAACACTTCAAAGATGTGTCGGTAAAGCTTGCGATATCAGTCTTCCCAAGTAGGTATCAATCAAATTATTTTGCGGGAAATCTGTATATCTCCAATCAGGGGAAACTACGATGTTGGAAAATCTAGATTTTGAAAACATCTAAATCCTTTTTTGTCGCAATGAACACACAGTGGGGAGGAGAATAGCAACGCTGCATGAGTCCTCGAGGTAAGAATTACATACGAGTCCTAGCTACGTCGCTAGCTAGGAAATGATAATATGTTGTATGTATCTTGGCATCGTGCTAGAATTTTATTGTGGCCACGAAGACGTGAGCACTCCCGGTATGTAAGGAAAATTTACAAATGTGCGTTTGTTTTAAAGCGATTAGACATCAATACATCAAGTGAATTTGTCAGTGAAGTATGAGTTTTTATTGATTATACTGGCGCTTCTTGTTGACCCTCTATTCAGACCCTCTACCTCAGCAGGACATCAATCCAGCCGAGACACTGTCAAAGCTTCAGACCGATATCTTGAAATGAATGGTACTCTAGCCCAGGATAGTGTGTGTGCGTGTGTGTGTGTTAAGAGGAGAGGAGGGGACAAGGAGAAGAAAGGAAAAACCGCGCGCTGTCCATGGTCCGTTTCTTAGATTGCTGTTCCGGCATTCGCCAGGTATCGATCGAAAAAAAACACGGAAAACTACCGATGAGAGTAGCCGGCCTCTTGAATTATCCTCCAGACAACGTCTGAATTTGATCCTCGATGAATCGACGTCCTCTTCAGAACGTTCGTCTACGACAGTAAAGCTGAGTATCCGAATGCCTTGGTGGCAGTCACGCACGTGGAAACGCAATTTGCACTCCAAAATGAGCACGTAATAAATTCGAGAGAGGCCGCGAGAAATATTTTATGCCAGAGTTATCTGGAACTGTCGGATTCAATCCTGGAATTGCTAGAGAACTGCCTGCTCGAATATATAATTTCGGTTCAGGAAATTTCAAACTCCCACTTCGTAATTTACAAAACTAGATGAATAATATCGGGATGAATCGTTTTGCAATTTGAGGGAAAATAATGGTTATATGAATGCGTTTGTATAATTGTGATTTTGAATAGCTGCGATTTTAATTGTATTTATTTCCCTTTCCTAGAACATATACATATGTCAAAACGTAAAATCAAACTGTTGAACGAGTTTGTTTATTCACTAGCCAAATTTAGCTATTAATCTCCATGTTTTGAAAATAAAATTATGTACCTTTTACGTAATTGACCTGACTGTCTTTAAAATATTACACTAAAATAGGAATCAATAAAAACAACAAAGCCGTAAAAGGTACGTTTTTGTAATTATTTATAAAACTAATAACACGTGAAAACCACAATGTTTTAACAAAAACTAGCACGCACACTGGTCTAAAACAGTAAAGAAAATTATTTCATTTCACACTACAATAAATTAAATATTATATATATATTGGATATAAGAGCTAAACTCCGGCGCCGTGAGACCAATCTCCATGAAAGTTGGCTCTTCTACGTGGCATTTCACCCAGCTGCTGTTAAGTCTGTTGTGACTCCACTATATGGCGCTGTAGAAGAAAACGAAATATTAATGTCAAGTGCAACCTGCAACACATTTGGCAGGATTTTGAATCTATATCGTTAAATAACCCCTAAACTATGCAATCCATGGCCTTAAAAACTAATATTGTGAGGTCGAAGTCCTCAAAGAAACGTTTCTCACACCGTAATCTACAGGATAAAACTTTCTTGAACATTCTATGAGTATCACATTTTTGCTGGTCCGGGGCTTCCCAATATTACCTCACCTGCTCAGAGATGTACAGAATCTGCAATTAAATGTGAATGAGAGGGGCAGAGAGCGGCAGAGACAGACAGACAGGGACAGGGTGAGGGAGGGAGAGACAGTGAGAAAGGGTGATGGGAGGGTAAGAGGGAGATGAAGGGCAGAACAACGTCTGCTGATTTTTCCTAGTATAAAATATGATTATATACAAAATCTGTCTTCACGAATACTTCATTAACATGTTACAGTAAAATCGTGTCAATAAACACACTATAATAGTTCTTTAAATATTAAGAGTTTAAAAAGTTGCTGTTCCATAACGCAACACGAGAATGGCAAATATTTAATAGCGGACGCGCTCTTCCTTGGAGCCTTACTGTCAAATTATTACGGCTGTGTAGGAAGCAATGACGCTCTGAGTATGAAAATTCAGCCGGTACCCGCAGAGAGAAACAGACGGAATAGCATAAGAAATATTTACATATTTCAGTCAAAATCAAAACTGTTTCATTGCTTTGGGTTTTACCCGAGTTCCTGTGAATCTAAACAAACCAACATGTTTCAAAATGCCGGATGTTACCTACCTTTTTCAATTGTTGCATGAAATATTTTTGGTATTCTTGGTATGTAAAGACCTGTTGTACTGTGGATGCACTACATATTGTGTGCCGTACCATTTTGTGAGGTTTTCATCTGGTTTTGCAAGGCTGGCAGCAGTGTTTTTGCTGGTGAAGACCTCTAGTTTAGAAATATTTCATTAGTCTAAAACTCTAGTTCATTTTCAATATTCATTTTCTATCAAGACAACTGTGAACTTAGCATTACTTCAATCACATGACTCACAGCCTTGATCTGTTGGCGATAGTGTGTTTTTCATTATTTTAAATTCCCTGATCAAAATATTTTACATTTGTTGCCTCTTTACAGTGAAATATTCATGAAATTTCCACTATTACTAATTTCTTTCAATTTTCGTTTCAATTTCCTCATCGTTCAAGGAATTAATCTTCATTATTAAACAATTTCAAATGATTTGATAATCTCTATGAGGTGGAACTAAGGATGTCAAATTCAGAAGGACTTGATCCAAGTTGTCAACCTTTTCTAAAAGCTTTCTATTTCAAATCTTTTTGTACTGCTGATGTTAAAGTATTAGTTCATATTTTATATGTATTTATAAATTTATCCGTATTGGAATAGTGATGACCATCTTTAACTTGTCCGAGACATTACGAACCCATAATTTAAGCCTGAGTCATCCATTTAACATCTGCCCAGAATATTTCCAATACTCTAACTCAAACTAAACAACACTTAGTGAAAAGGCGCATTTTCCAGCTAAAGATGTCCATCCCATGCGTAAAACTGTCCAGCACTGCATCACTCGAACAAAGCAGTTCGTCACGGCGTCCTGGAGTGGAGCCAGCGGAGCCAGCAAATACAGAGACGTCTGATAGACGCGCGTGCTGGCCGGCCGATATCGACGGTGGCGCCGCGGAGCGACAGCTGCGCGCGCGCTGACAATCGGATTCGGCTGCCACGCGCGCCTGACAGTCGCGTTCGGCCCCGGTGACACTATCTGCCGCCACCTCTTTCATCTCAAATGGCGGATAAAAGGTTTTATTGAAACATGAAATTCAATTAGCATTTGACATCCGCGCCCATGTCCCACTTGTTCACTGCCGCGCTCACCAGAGGCGCCACCTGCGCTTGGCGAAGCCGTAATGCATCACAATGGACAACGTTGACGCCATATTGGGGTCGGAAATGCCATGGTTTCAGGTCATCGTAAGGCCTTGTAATTTTCTATAAATACATTTGTCGTGAAAGTAATGAAAAATCTTTGGAACATGTAGCATATGACCTCACACGAAGTCCTTCGTGGCATGAATTTATGATGTGATGTGTATGTAGAGGAAAGAAGTGGAGAATTTAATTTTTTTAAATTTGAAGTTGTCGTCCAGATACAAAATTTGCATCATGGTCCTGTTAAGTACACACTTCCCCCGATAAAAATATATTAACACGTCAATAGATTCAAGTGCATTTTTACTCTTGGTAGGATACTTTTATAAACACTTTACCGTATGGAATTTATTACATACTATTCCATTACAAGAATTTTGTCAACAGCAAAATTTCAATATCATGACCATGGTTAACAAAAAACACTTTCATGATTTTATTTAGATCGGGTTAGGTTCATTGGGTTCTCTGGATTCAATTACAGTGTACTTTCACTTTTCAGTTTTGTAAAAACGTGTTTACCAGCATCAAATTACACATATTAATATTATTCCGGGTTTTGGGGGCGCAGGGTAGTAGTATTGACAGAAGTATTCCAATAACAATATTACAGTTATTTTCTAAAACATCCCCCTTCCCATAAAGAAAAAGAACATGAAGAAAGTTATGAAATTTCTATTGCTAGTCGAATAGCATTCAAGTGCCTGAGGTTAATCAGAACACAGTATATCATAAAACGTAATTCAAATATAATTGGTGTAAATTCCAAAATATTGCACAGTATCGTAACAAGAACTAAATTTTGTATTTCTATTGTGATAAAATAATAAATTATTTTACTTTCATTTTGTTGACACCACGCTTACCTGCAGGCTGGTTGTCACCTGGTTGCCCTCTGTACAGATAGAAGCCTGAAGTCAAATTATTTCTACTATTACAAATAATTGCGAATAGATTTGACACAACAATAATTTCATTTATTGAAATGACTTGAATTTTGTTTAACAGTATCAATGTGATGGATTGTATGCAATTGCCAGTATTTAGCTAATAACGGTACCGAATTGTCTAGGCGTTGTTAAATGAGGCCACGCCTCATATCCTTGGCTTCCGCGCCGAAAATCCATCTTCACGCCGGTCGTCGCCGAAGTCATCTGCTTCTCTCTTGATGTTACAATTTAATTCCTTACAAAAAATTCCGAATTCTCTGCTGTTAAGCCTGTCATCTACAACCCTGTCTGCGTCACGGGCGGACGCCTAGCCACGAACTGTTCCGTTTCGCGCAAATTCCTGATTATGTATTTTAACCTATTTGCCAAGTCTGGAATTAAATAATTAATCAACGTTCAACTAATGTTCCAAATTCTATGCTCCCTATTACACATAACACGGCGATGTCCCACTTAAATCGATCAGACAACCTTCGCGCAGCTACCACAACGATGCTGCTTCTTCGAAAGTTCAGAGCCAAGAGAGAGCCTCTAAACCAAATTCTTTTTTCACCAAACAAAAATAAAAGCCCCCGCTGTACTTTCAACAGACGTCAAAACCACCCGCACTTCTAACAAAAGCATCTCGCATTCCGATTGATAATGTCTGTCGTCCATTTCTGACCACTACATAACCTGCTTATTTATGTTCCATGCTTTTTTTTTGTCTAAAAGAGTTATATATTACTGCCGGAGACCTACAATCAGTTCCTTCTTACGTCATGCATGTAAACAAACATTCGTCACCTAGTAACCGCTTCGCATCGTCCAGAGTAAAGCGCGGTGTTTGTTTTCTTGTAATATTGTGTATATTACACTATATGCATCAACACGTCAGAAAAACAATTCTTATCTGTTCATTCAGGTTTATTCCTGCCAAACAAATTCTTTATTCGTAAATTACAAGAATATAAGCATCCCGGATTCTAATTGCCTGCTCAGATTGTAACGAGTGCAACGGACGTTCTTTCCGCGAATCCCCACTCTTTCCTCCAAAATTTGCATCAGGGAGAGTAATTTCTTCTTAATGGCCATATATAAACTCCATGAATATAAGATTCTCTTTGATGTAATAATATCCACTCTCCAACACGCCTACCGTCAAGCTCGCGGCGGCCACAACGACCAATATTTAGTTTGGGAGAAAACTGCACAGTTCTTTACGTACATAAGAGTGCAATTTTATGATTTTCTCGTAGTGATTCGATGCCTGGAAGCAGCCGTTTTCGCCTTTCTACTTTCGATGCTGTCACGTGCAATTAACGTGTCTCTTGTATATTACTTACGTGAAGACAGTTTTGTCACACTTCATAACTTGTTCTGATGACGAAAAATTGAACTTTGCTATTCACGTGGGCTTCACGTTTCACTGTAAACTTTGCGCATGTAACGTGTAACTTGTGTCGTGCTATACACAGCTAGACAGTAATGGTGTCAATGAGTGCTCCTATAGTCAAATATAATTACGAGAGCTAATTACACCGCTCAAAGTGGCCTGTGAACAATTATCTATATCTCCCCAGTAACTAAGGGACTTCTTGGTGCTCCCAGTGGTACGCAACTGGACACGGCCTGCGACTTTAGTCTTCGGTACAGTGTGCCATGTATTTGTTCTCTCTTTCAGATGGCATGCGATTGTCCATTGCAGGAGAGTATTTTGTCCTTGTATTCGAAATCATTTCATTAAATGTGTATGTTGTGTTTCTCTGCGTTTACCATGTATGTCATTCCAAATCCTTCTTTGATTAAGATCAGCCGTTATCTCTGCTCATCCAGAATCCAAGTTGTGCATAAATAATTTTAATGCATTATACACTTCGTTTTTTCTATCTTTTAAAATGCAGTGCGGACACACTCATATGATCATCCCTTCGCACTTATTCGATAACGCGCCTAATGAAATTACAATCTTCATAATAAATCAATTTAGCAAAGCCATACGTCTGTAACAAATCCGTACCCGGAGAATCCCATAGAAGTTTCAATCTTGTTACTTATTAATCCGATTAGTTGCGCAAACGGAAGCAGGAAAACGTTTCCCGCATATAAAATTACAAAACGACAGATCCGAATGAATGTTGTTGGGCAAGAGAAGAAATTGAATTATTTGAAGCATCTACTACTTCATGTTATTGGTAAATTAATTGAATCAGAATCAATACGCTAAATTGTCAGGATTTCCCCTTGCCTTAACTTCTCACTCCTTTGTCTTCTTCGTTCTCACGTTTCGATGTAACATTATTATCAATGAAGTAATAATTTTCAAAATGTGATGGATTAATTATTGTTTCCACTTTAATAAATATAATCATTAGAAGCTGGACTTTTAGAGGCAAACATTTGTTAATTTAGGTGCTAAAAAAGGTGCAAAAATATGAAAAATTGGTGCATTTTTAGGTGCAAAAAATACAAATTTGTTCATGTTTAGGTACAAATATATTAAATTGTCTTATACCATCATGAAATGTTGAAGTGAAACAGTTAATTTATGTACAAACTAATTTTTAAAGCAAGTTCACATCATCAATGATATCACCGTTCTCTGAGCCATAAAAAGCAAGGAATTAGATCTCAATGGTAAGGAAATCGAAATTGCAACACTTTTATTCGCTTCTGTGAAAATTAGCCACTTTTCAGTGACCGGCACTTTCCCCTCCTCAATTTGGTTGATAGATGCACAAAGGGATTTTAAGGATTCGAAGTGAGATAAGATGTTTTTCATCCACTTCTATTTTACAGCCACACCTAAACACAGAAACGTCCGATGGAATTGCATCTTCTGCATTTTGCTTAGCTATTTCTTTCAGTTTATGAATTTTACCTTACTCATTGCTATAACGTTTAATACAAACAGAATATGAGATGTACAATGTATATTGACGAACATTTTTCCAGACACCTTTCCGTTAACTTCACAACAGCACTGAACATTGTCAATAGTGCATTCGCACTATTGACGGGTTCTTACGTGAGTTTCGCGGCCCTTTGCGAAGGGCCACATTCCATGAATTTGGGTGCAAGGTGAGGGGATGGGAAGCTCGAGAGTGCGATAGGCTATAGGATTTGTTTGAAAGATATCCTTGAGTTACCGATGGTCCGTAGTAAATGCGATCGTGCCCTTAGTCGATGCATCGGTTGAGAAAACATCCCATTTGCCATTAGAAGTGCGCAAATGTTAGACGTAAAATAGCAACATATAAAATACCTCAGAACCCAACTGAGTTCGTTTCGAAAGACCCTTTGGCATCGGGAAGATATCCGGTAAAAAAGACTGCTTTGTCACGATAACTAGTAATGAACGACAATGGGTTTCCTTTGCCTTCGTACTTCTGAGATTAAAAATAGAGGCAGGTTAGTTTGGGGCAAAGTGTAGCAAACGAAAGTGCACAAACATTTTATGATTTAACTTTAAACAGCATATGTTCATGCAATGTGCACATTCATAATAAGTGTTTTTTTTGTGCGCAAAGTTTAGTAAATAGGGGAGAAATTGGGCCAGAGGGTCGACTTAGGTTCAGTAGGGTGATTTAGGTGCAAAGCAAAATTCTCAAAAGCGTTCAAATAGGTTACATAACAACTTAGAAATAAAAAGTGAAGGCTCCCAAAGCGCTTTGTCTATAGGTGCAGCACCTAAAAATAATAATGAATTTTGATTTATCCAACTTTTCATTGATATGTTTCATAACGAAGGCTATGGCAACACAATATTGTGGCACGTATTGCAGTGTTTCAAAATTCTTACGAACCTCTTTAATTTTCAATTGACAATGATACCAATACAGAAACGCGTGCTCAAAAGACAAGAGTATCTATGAAAACTGCAGATGAATATGTTTCAATATTACTTTTAATTAGCTTTCACAACAGAAAGCAAGAAATTTTCCAGCGAGGAAATGTGTCCATCTGCAATGATCTTACCGACCACTGAATTCCGTCGGAGGTTCCAGCTGCCCGGGAGAAAAATAGCGGGAAAAATCGATAAAAAATCTGTTTTCTGAAGGGCTTTCCCGAGGTAATCTTTTAAATCCCAACGTCTCCGCTGCCGCCCGGGGCCCAGTAGTGCGGGGGAAAGGGGAAGGGGGTGGGGTGGTGAGGGGAGTGAAGGGGGCTTAGATGGGCCTTCACGCTCCGTACGTCATCGTCAGGGCGAGCGCTCGCCGCTCCATTGGACGCTGTTACGTAACAATCTTCACGAATCTAAACCGCATAAGCTAACCAAGTTTTAGCAAAAAACAGACCTCGAGGTAAATGGCGAGGCAAGGTCCCGTACAGTAGTGCCATGATAGCGTAACCTCTGGGCTGATTTCGTTTTAACAATGGACGGCATTTCGATTAAACAAAAAATACGTGAGAATCTTCGTTCTAATAATATTTTCGATTTCATTGCAACAAGAAATGTAAATTTTAAGAAAAAGAAATGAATTTATTTATTTTTGTAAACATATCCATAGATAATTAAGACGTTATAATGTAACTCTAACCGTTTTCTAGAAAAGACTGAAGGAATTGGTTAATATTTATGAAATGGACGAGAAATTAATCGCCCGTATCTTTGGTTTTTGATGTTTATCATGTTTATAATATATGGAAAAAGCATACAGAAACTAATCAGTTACCTTGGTTGATTGTGAATTTTCAAAAATATACTCTCTTGAACATCATTAATTTTTGTTTTTACAAGCAATCAATTGAAATTTGCATACACTAGTTAATTGCTTTGGTAGTCTAGTAAAAATATGAGCACTATGTTTGAACACTGTAATGCATGTAACAGTATTATCGGTCACTGATATTAAAACAACTAGATTTTCCCGTTGGGGAAAAGGGTAATGAATGCGGAGCATATTTACACTTCATAAACTACGCACAATGCATTTTCTAATGAAACTAGCTGAAATAGGTAGATATAAAACATTTCAAAATGACTGTTGGTAAAATACGCTAAGTGTTTGATAGAGAATCACAAACATTGAAACTAAAAAACATTTTATTTAAAACTACATAGTGCAATTGTCTTATCGTAAAAACGCTACAGATGTGTAGAAAGTTATACCATCTCCGCTGTCATTTCTGGAATACATTCCGGCTCAATACCGCGAATCATTCAATGCGAAGAAGACTTGAATATATCCCAAACGAGAAAATTACCAGCTTGTAACAGAACATATATTGCTGTATTTTTGAAAGAGATAAATAATACATTTAAATATGTTGAATTTTATTATTTTTATGTTTTCTACGGATTTTGAAGAGCTTCAAGACTAAAAACATATCTAGTAATCATTTTGAAAAATCTGAAGAGACCGTACCAAGAACGCAGATGCACTACTATTCATTTACCGTATGTCCTGTGAATGTAGGGACGGTAAGGTACATAAAAAACACAATACGCAACTTACAACGACTCACAAACAAAAAATTAATATGTTGCGCTTTTTCTACAGCTATTTCAAGCCATACAGTGTAATAACGCTATTGATCTACCCCAAACGCACGAATACAAGTCGGTTCGACAAATCTTTAGCTACGTTTAGCTAAAGCGTAGTTACGCTTCTGTAAACATTATGGCAAAAGGTTAAATTTCACCCCAAATCCAACTGTCTGGCGACAATGGTGGTAAGCAGCACATGACGGAGTCATTTTCAAATAGTGGCATCTTTTCTCTCCGTAGAACTCTGAAAGAAAAATTCACAGGTAGTACGATTACAAAGATATATACCATAAAAGTGATATTAATGTTTTGTTTCAGATACGTGTGGTTACATAAGGTTTTAGAAGCCACGACTGTTTAAATAAAATAAATTTCACGTCAATTTGAATAGGCGAGTATTAGCAACCTAAGTTTAACTGCCCGGGACCTTTTACATTTACAGTCCGACCCCACGTTTTGACAGCAGTGTCACCAAACTCCAGGAAAAGTAAAGTTTCTATAATGTCACAATTCTCGCATGCTGAATTTATGTTTAAGCCAATAGGGTCCTACATTATGATAGTGGAAAGTGCTTGTTCCTTATTTGTAGTTCCCCTTTTATGTTGCAAGCTAGATCTAGTTGCTATTGTTATGTCGCGATTAATGTAAATCGGGTGCCGCAATGCGTGGCACAATAACGGCGCTGTCATGCGGCAAGGTTCTGCGCGTGCCAAACACGCGTGATCAAGTGGTAGTTTCTGTACACAACTACACGTAGATTGCGTAAGTCAGGCGCGGATCCACGGGGAGGTAAATGAGGGAAATTTTCCCCTCCCAATATGTTTCAGTAATTATAAATTTTAATTTGTCCCGAAACGTTCAAGCAAAAATATTTTCGGATAATCATTAAAACGAATAACAATGTATCGCATCATAAGCTGAGTTTAGCCTGCGTCATTCTACATAATCTGTAATATGACACATTCGACCAAAACATTTTGAATAAAAAATGTCCCCTCCCAAAATGCGTTTCTGGATCCGCCCCTGGCGTAAGTATACATGGGTAACGTTGTTGTAAATATATGTGATATTAATTTGACATGTTTTTCCTTATATAACGTTACATTACTCTTTTTTTTTTTTAGAAAACGGTGTCGATAAAGATTCGTGAGTAGCAAAACTATAAATGAAAATAGTATTCATGTTATTCTAATATGTAACGTTACACTGTTTATCAAAATACCCCCTCCCCTTAAGGACCAATTTTAAAGACATTTCACTCCAAAAATCCATGAAATTATCATTGTTAATTTTTGTACACCATTATGGTATAGTGATTTCATAATAATTTTTAAGTAGGTCGACAAATAAGGAAATATAAATAAATTAGTAGGAAAACAAAAGTAAAATATTTAAGCATGATTAAATTATTTTGAAGATACATTTAGTCCGTAAAACGGAGAATCCACTAATCTTTGATCAGGTAATGAGACTCTGCAACAACTTTCGCAGAGAGTTCAGGGTTCGTAATCCCACCAATTATAACTTCGAAAGCATGGAATTTCGACATACCTAATTACATGATATTACAATTAGTGTGTACCCAAATACTTCTATTTATAGAAAAACACATTCAGAGAAATGTAAAATGCATTTAATATAGTCTGCAATACGTGCTAAATGGATTATTTTTTATCTCCGTTTTTAGTTGATCGGCCGCTTTTCACAATAGTTCTCATTATATTTGATTAACGTTTTTCTCTTCTACTTCAGTCATACATTTATTTGCTTTATGAGTAAAATAATGTATAATAAGGAAAAAGGGTTCCATTGGTAACCTTAACAAAGTTTTTACAATTTTTAAGACTTAAAACTGTCGTCTTAAAGGGCACGAAGAATTGTTTCAACGGATGGCCCGTTTGTCCCACAACATTCAAGAAGAAGGGCGCGCAGGGGTCGTAAGCGCTTGGCGGGGGAATACTAGTCCAAATCTCGTGCACGTGGAGCTGGAACGTCTTATTACGTGGCCGCAGGGGCCTTTAGCACGTGGCTCCGCCCTTACCCCGGTCCCGCGGCGTCACAGCAGTCGCCTCCCGCTCCGCCCAGGGCGATGGGGATGGCGAGGGCGGGAGCGAGGGCAAGAGCGATGACGAAGGCGAGGGGGAGAGCGAGGGCGAGGGCGAGACGGAGAGCGAGAGGAAGTGAAAGAGCGATGGCGAGAGCGATGACCAAATCGAGGGCGATGGCCGAGGCGAGGGTGAGGGCGAGAGTGAGGGCGAGGGCGAGGGCGAGAGCGAGGAAAAGAGCGATGACCAAATCGAGGGCGATGGCTGAGGCGAGAGCGTGGGCGAGAGTGAGGGAGAGGACGATAGAGAGGGCGAGGGCCAAGGCGAGAGCGATGGCGATGGCCAAGGTGAGGCTGAGGCCGCGGCGATGGAGCCGGGAGATGCTGGCGCTCACAGCGTTGGGCTTGTCTTCAACGGTCCACGTTTTAAACAAACTGAATTAGGAAAAGCTGCATGTTGATAAAAATATGAACAATACTAACGATTAAGGTAGTATACCAGTTTTCTATGAAAGTTTTGGAAGGTTGTTAATGTTTTCGTCCGTTTTCAAAGTAACTTCCTATTATCGTTTGTGAAAATAATTCCATTCCATTCATCGAATTACGCAACCAACACTTAAAAAGCTTTTATTACCTCTTACAATAACGATTATTTTCATTTTCATATACTAGGGTTTTGACTATTACTCGTTTTTTAATCATTTTTTTTACGATTCCTACGAGTTGTACGAGTTTGTACGAGTTCTACAACAGATGAACAGATGGATAATTATATTCTTTGTAATGTTAAAGCTATGTTATAACTGTTACGGCGCAAACCAAGAACTGCCTAAGGAAAGGGTGCATGTAGAATAATGAGATTTTTACAAAAACATTTAATTTACTGTTATTGTAAATTATTTCTTAGTGTACAAAAAATATACTCAGCTTTCTTTATAGAAAAGTATTTAATACGTGCAAGAGATAATATAAAGGCGAGTTCTATTAAACCTTTTTGTGTCCAAAAGGAAGACGATGCATGCCTTTCAGACCACCCTTTTAATCAACCTCTTATATTTCTCATTATATCTCTTCTATGAATAAAGTACCGAAATTAAGAATAAATTAAATGAAAAACAAGTGACTGAAATTATTCTTGAAAAACACAAATAATATAAAAATGATACAAGTACGATAATAAGTCTTCTTTCGTTTTATGGCATTAAACTATATAACACGTAAGAAGCGTTACTTAGTCTAAGAGGAAATAAAAATCTAAATAGGTTGCATTTTATGGAATTCTGTAGACTATTTTAATTGAAGACTTCGGGGCAATAACAAGCTAAGCCATCATACGTAAATTTTGAGAAAAAAGAGATTAAAAGTTTAGACATTGCATTCCACACATTGGAATACAGAACATTTATTTATGAATTATACTGCCATGTTACAGCGAATCTTTAAAATAAAAACCCATCATCTCGATACATCTATGGAACATCGAAAAGCACTAATATTTCAGTTTCATCAGAAATGTGGCATAGTATATTATTGCCCCAAGGTCTTCAATTACGTATTCCTTTTTGCGTTTTCTTCCTCGCGTCGTAGTGGCGTGCGGCGTCGGCGGGGAAGCAGACGGTGACTGCGGGTGCGGCAGCGACAACGGCGACGCACAGCGGACGAGACAGCGGCGGCGGCGGCGGCGCATGCGGTGTGGGCGGGGGCGAGGGCGGGCGACGCGGGCAGCCAGCCGCGGGATCTTGTTACGTGTGCGGCGCTGGGGACTGCGGCCGGCGGAGTAACCTGGTTACGCGACCCGGCCGCTCCATTAGCGAAGAAACGGTGCGGCCTCGGGCGTCGCGACGCCAGACGACGCCTCCCCCGCCCCGCCCCGCCCCCCTCGCGTCACCCCCGCCCACCCACCCGCAATTAGTCCCCTCTGTGCCCGCCCTGCGCGACTCGCGCTGGAATTAAGTTCGTCTTTTGGCATCGCTCGTGCGTCGTCTTTTCGCATCAATTATTAAGCAATTCTTAATAATTAATGAAAACTGTAACTAAACTCGTACATAGGAGTAATAATTAATATTAATCCTACAAATGTAATCGCGTCACTGCAATGACATCAGATGATGTCCTGAGCTAACTCAGCCGGTTTGGGACTGTATTAACAATGAAATAAAAATATGACACCATTCCAGTAATGATTGCGTTGTAGCAGTAATGATTGCGTTGTAATATTGTTGCTCTTCTGCCAAATTTACATTTCTGTTCTAAGATATCGCGGTTTCCCGACGACCGCCCCAGGATTTATAAATACGTCCCCTGAATTTCTTTTCATCTTCCCTGTATATTTATAACGCTGTAGAATTAATACGCAGTTCTTAATAATTAATCAAAACTCTTGTAACATAGCTCGTATTTAAGAGTAATAATTAATATTAATCCCAAAAATTCAATAGTATCATTGGATTTGCTGAAAAAATCTGCTAACTTTACTCTAAGATGTTTTATCATGAGAAATGCGCATTGAGTGCGAGAAATGTTTTAAAAAAATCTCTGGAGTTTTGCGCCGTATGGTGACATAAACGCTGTGAGATAATTATTTTCTGCTTCAAAGTGATAGTTTAAACATCAGAAAATATGTACGTCATAAAAAATATATAACAGTTTATCTTGGAGGTAATTAATTCAGTAACCTATTTCGTTGTCGTTGACTTTTTTATAGACGTTTCATCACAAAAGCTTCAATCTCTTTCTGGTGCAGAATTTACATTCAAGATTTTCAGAAAGGTTTCAAATGATACATTAACTAATAATAGGTATTCCGACCCCTCACGCTACCTATTGTTCCAAGACAGAAATTTAAAATTTTTAAAGTGTGAAGATAGTAAAGGTGTACTCAACTATTACATTAAGGACCGTTTTTATTTTATTATTACTATTTTTAATATTAATATTATTGGTATTATTATTCATTAATAACCGAAACCTCCGAGGATAAGACAAAACGACCTGTTTGATAAAGTTTCGTGGGTACAGTACGTCCCACCTCATTAGGTCTGGAATGGCGATAAAAAGAACCACTCCATTTAGTCAAGTAGTCATAAATTTAGCTCCCACTTTTTAACTTTGTTAAAATCATATTTACAAGATGTATTTCAGAATGTGCACGAGGCATGTGACAGAATCATTAGTCTCACGCCATGGTTAGCCGAAAGAAGTAAAACTTGTTAGAAGAACGGCTCTATTGACCCAAGAGACACGTGTCTAAGCCATTAAATAACTAATAAGAAATAGAAAACTGGCAGAGCATCAACTTCAGGACATCAACTGTTGTCTCTGTAATGTCTCTGATTGAGAGGTACAAGAATTCGAGTCCTGACGGTAGCACCATTTTCGACATTATCTAGATAGCTAGGTCCAATTCAGCCAATTGCTCTTACCGGTAATTTTTAGTGGTTTCTCCTATGAACACCAGGCGAATGCTGGAGAAGTCCCTTAACAAACGGACGACGGACCGAGCACGATCTTTCCTTCCTCCCTCAAACACTTAGAAACACTACACACAAATGCCGGGGGCCGAAAACTTGACCCGGCTGGAGAGGGACGCCCTGCCTATAGGAGATATCTGGCTGGGTAAATCCAGCAAGCCGACATGTAGGTCTGCTCAAGACCTCACCATCCACCTGCAGCGACTTCATGTGATAAAACGCATACTATACTTACGGAAGTAATGATCATAGTAGCTGACGGGTTCAGAAACATGACATAGTAAATGAAGAAGAAAGAGAAAAAGAGGAAACGAAGTAGAAATAGAAGAAAAAGGAAAAGGAGAAGGAGGAGAAGAAGGAGAAGAAAACGAAGTAGGAGGAGAAGTAGAAGAAGAAGGAGGTGAAGTAGAAGAAGAGAAGAAGAAGAAGGAGAAGAAGGAGGGGAAGTAGAAGAAAGAGAAGAAGGAGGAGGAGGAGAAGAAGGAGAAGAAGAAGAAGGAGGGAAGTAGAAGAAAGAGAAGAAGAAGGAGGAGAAGAAGAAGGAGGGGAAGTAGAAGAAAGAGAAGAAGGAGGAGGAGGAGGAGAAGAAGAAGGAGGGGAAGTAGAAGAAAGAGAAGAAGGAGGAGGAGAAGAAGAAGGAGGGGAAGTAGAAGAAAGAGAAGAAGGAGGAGGAGGAGAAGAAGAAGAAGGAGGAGGGGAAGTAGAAGAAAGAGAAGAAGGAGGAGGAGATGAAGAAGGAGAAGAAGAAGAAGGAGAAGAACAAGGAGGAGAAGGAAAGAAAGGAAAAGGAGGAGAAGAGGAAGAAAGAAAACAAGGAGAAGAGGAAGGAGAAGGAAAAGAAGAAGAGGAGAAGAAGAACAAGGAGGAGAAAACGGAGAAGAATAAGGAGAAGACGGAGAAGAAGGAGAAGAACAACGAGAAGAAGAAGTAGTTAAAGAAACACAGTCTTGAAGCCCAAAGCTTGAGCCCCGAACGTTCACCTGTTATAATTCTCGCCAAATAATTGGCCCGCGAGGCACAGGCCAGCGCTTTCTTTTCGGCGCGAGATTAAATCGGCGTGAGGCGCCGGGCAACGCGCCTAGGGGCACGGCGGGGGCGGGGCGGGGGGGAAGCGCGCTCCACCCGCCCCTCGCCAGCGCCGCTCCTCGCGCCTTCTTCTGCCCGCGCCTCGCCTCACAGCACCGCGCTGCGTCGCGCCGCGGCGAAAACAAGAGCGGATTGAGGCGCTTATTAATTCAGCAGGTGAGTCGCGGCGCATTTTCCTTGGGTCGCGGTCCTCGCAATTTCTACCTCAGAGCGACGCCGCGCCGCGCCGCCCCGCGCCGAGCCGTTTCCTCCCGGGTCCCGCGCGTCGTTTCCTTTCCCCCGGCGCACTGGGCCAAAATAAATACGACTGCGAACAGTGTGAGCGAAAAATAAAAAAAAGGATAAAAGATATTACCTCAATATGCAACCCGGTGGGCGTAAAGAATGTTTTAAAAAACTAATTCGTAAAAATAACTTAAATGACAGGTGCGAGAACAGAGTTCTTTTCCTATGATACTCTTTTAATATCTTGTCATCAAAGCTAAACAGAATATAACTATGAAAAAATTGAAACTATTTTTAATGGCACTACATAAATGTATACTCTACTGAAAATAATTTAAGTCATTATATGTACGCATTTTTACAAAGTCCATTTGGGCATTCTTTGAAATAATAATATTAGTTATTATTATTATTATTATTATTATTATTATTATTATTATTATAAGTAACATCAGCATTATAACAACATTATAATAATAAATATTAACATCAGTTTTACAACAAAAGATGCATTGTGATCACAACAATATCATCAGCATGACACAGAAAGGATGCATCAGAAGTTTCAAAGGTGGCTGGCTGCCTTAATGGAAAACTGGCGTACGGAGATTTCTTTGGAGAATTTTACATTGAAGGTTGATATTTGTCGGGGAATATTTCAAGTTGATTCATTGAGCCATCTATGGTTTTGTTTAGCTATAAACCCCCCGTTACAGCTAACAAACAAGAAATGTCTAGGATACAGACTCCGTCTAAGAGATCCTAGCTCCCGAATCAGCCATTTACTGTTTATGGATGATCATTTTGCTGAGACCCAAAACCACCTGAAAGCGCTGAAGTATGCGACCTGGGTATTTAGTGAAGACATTGTTATGTTCTTGGGATTAAATAAATGTGCTGAAATATATTTGAAAAACTGTAAATTGGTTGAAGTACCTTATGAAACTTGTGATTTTCGACAGCTCTTGTACCACGACACTTATAAGTACCTTGGTATCTAATAGACGAGTGAACCACATAAATATGAAGTCAGTATTCAAGAAAAGGTACAAATCAAGAATCACAAAATTGTACTCAGGGAATTTAATAAATGCAATTAAAACTTATGCTGTTCCAGTATTGACATATCCCCTTGGCATTCTGAAATATTCAGACACAGACCTTCGAGAACTGGGCACGCTTACCCAAACCACCCTCGCAAAATTCAGAATACATCATCCCCAGAGTGCTGTTGAAAGGCTTTATCTCCCCAGAAACTAAGGAGGTAGAGTCCTGCGTAAGGTCTTCAATCTTTGCAGGTCACAATAAAAGAAAATAAGAATGTACTTTCACGCGTCGAATAGTATATTATTGAAATATGTAGTTGCAGCAGATGCAAACTATTCGGCTCTAAATCTTCAGAAGATTGAAACCAACACTGGAATTGTTTACCAGATAAGTAACTTGCAGACAGATGGAAGAACAAGACTTTTCATGGAAAATATCCTAATCTCTTAAATAACCCATTAGATGATAAAGACACATCCCTCCTGAAGTTAAAAATGAGATATTTATTTCCTGAAAATTGAAGGATGTATAAAAGCGATTCAAAATGGGGTTATAAAAGCACACAATTATGATAAACACATACTGAAGAGCAGTATAAAAGATGTCTGTAGAACGTGTACTCAACCATCGACTATGTGATTGCAGAATGCCCAGTTCTTGCCGACACTACATATGTAGGGAGGCATAATCAACTTGCTAAAATAAGTCATAGACAATTGGCATTAAATTATAGACTAATTGTGAACTCTCCTCCATTTCACAACTACTCACCTTCAGGGGTTATAGAAAATAGTGAAATAGTACTCCACTGGGATAGGCCTATTGTCACTTACAAAACTGTGATTATTATTGCCCGGACATAGAAGTTATCAATAAAATAGAAAATAATGCAACAAACGTTGATATAGGCTGTCCACTAACAAACAATTTAAATAAGAGTCAGAGAAGATTTCTAAATACTAGAATTTGGCAGCAGAAATCCAACATGTCTGGCTACTGAGTAAGGTTGAAATAGTTCCAATAATCATCATGGCCACAGAAGTGGTGAAGGATCGCTTTGCTTCAGGTCTCACAAAAATAGGATCAGCAAAAGGAATCTCCATAACCATCCAAAAAGTTTTAATCCAGCAGACTAGCCATATTGTGCGAAAATTCTAAAATGAAACGACGGACAAAGATGAATTTCTTCTTCGTCTTTCCTCAGATCTATCATAACCAGTTGCATTTACCACAGCCTAAATCGTATGAATAGATGAATGGTTCTCAAAGCTTACTGAGAAAAATACGTATTGAATAATAATAATAATAATAATAATAATAATACTGAATAAAGTCATCTTGAATGATGTAAAGAAACGCAAACGTAATTTGAGCATGGCTTGGATTGACTACCAAAAAGCCTTTGATAGTGTACCACACGATTGGAATTTGAAGACCCTGGAGATCTATCGATTTCATCCTAGACTTATTGAATTTTGCAAGGCTAGTATGAAGTCGTGGAGTACCAGGTTACTAATACACAGCGGAAAGGAAGCAGTAGAAACCAGAAGTATTCAGATTAACAGGGGTATTTTTCAAGGAGATTCACTATCCCCTCTGCTGTTTTGCATTAGTTTGATCCCACTATCGAGACAGTTGTCGCAAGCTGACTTTGGTTTTAAGCTCCATGGTGATGAAAGGCCAGTATCACATTTGTTTTACATGGATGATCTGAAAGTGTTTGCCAAGAATGAAGCGATTCTCTCCCAAATGCTGTCTGTCGTGAATGACTTTAGCAATGACATCTGCATGAAGTTTGGTCTTGGCAAGTGTGCAAAAATCAATTTAAAAAGAGGGAAACTCACAACGTCTGAGAACGTTGAAATTGATACGCACACTGTGATTCAAGATCTTGAGCCAGGTAAAACTTACAAATATCTGGGCATTGAAGAATGTGAAACCATCTCGAATGACAGAATGAAAGAGAGAATTCGTAGGGAGTA
The DNA here is from genome assembly GCA_031308135.1 of Acheta domesticus. Classification (NCBI taxonomy): domain Eukaryota; kingdom Metazoa; phylum Arthropoda; class Insecta; order Orthoptera; family Gryllidae; genus Acheta; species Acheta domesticus. Next base: position 178,069,603 of record JAHLJT010000631.1, on the reverse strand, counting down.
TTATAGGAGAGTGAGACTGGTCCTGCAGTCCGCTCTGAATTCCAGGAATAAAATATCTGCAATAGGTAGTTTGGCGGTACCTGTAGCCGAATACAGTTTTGGACTAGTGGACTGGACTGAGCAAGAAATTCGCACCATGGATCGAAAAACCAGAAAACTGCTAACAATGCATCATGTTTCCCACCCTCGAGCTGATGTACATAGACTTTATGTGGCACGTAAGGAAGGAGGAAGAGGCCTCAGACAAATTGAGGCCTCCTGGCACAACGCAATAGTCGGGATGGGAAGTATGTAGTCAGCCATCAAGACGACCCTCTAATGAGGCAGGTCATGAGATCTGACCGAAGAATGGGAAACAGAGGCATTGTTAGTGTCGCAAGAAACATTGCGAAGAAAACTAGGCAAGACACGTGGAATAACACAGACACTGAACTTCTGATGCTGCTAAACATGAAGTGTGAGACACAAAAAATGTTAAAGAAATCGTGGAGAGACAAACCACTCCACGGACAATACCTAAAAAGAATGGACAAAGTGCAGATCAATAAAGATTAATCATTTATGTGGCTTAAAAGGGGAAGGATGAAGCCAGAATCGGAAGCACTTGTAATAGCTGCCCAAGATCAGGCCTTGAGAACACGACATTATGATAAAGCGGTTCTCAAAATTTCCCAAGATGACAAATGCCGCATTTGCCTGGAGCAAGTAGAAACCATTGATCATATTGTCTCAGCTTGTCCAATCCTAGCAAAGACCGAATACCTTAAAAGACATGATAGGGTGTGTAGCTACCTCCACTGGCAGATCTGTACCGCCCTCGAAGTTCCAAACACATGCCCCAAGTGATACGAACACTCACCGAAACCGGTGACGTCTGTTGGATTGTGTACGATATTGTACGACCAACAAATTCAAACTGATCGCACGATAGCGGCAAACAAACCGGATATAGTTCTCCGGGATTTGGCGAAAAAATCGTGTTTACTTATCGATGTTGCTGTACCTTGCGATCAAAACGTCGTTACCAAGGAGGCAGAGAAACGTCTTAAATACAAGAGTTTGGAAATCGAGATCAGCCGAATGTGGGGCGTAAAAGCACAGGTCGTCCCGATAGTTATCGGAGCTCTGGGATTTGTTCCGCAAAATTTGAGTAAGAACTTGTCTAAACTCCCAGGTAATTCAAAAGACTGGGAAGTGCAAGAAATTGCTTTATTTGGAACAGCCCACATTTTGCGTAAAGTATTGTAGAGGCACCGACAGTCACCGAATCTGCTCCTTAGGTAGCTGGTTGCAACCTGGAGTAGATTTTATATTCAGCCGACTCATAAGATCGTTAGTCGTGATGTAGTGGAATAATAATAATAATAATAATAATAATAATAATAATAATAATAATAATAATCTCTCCATGGTATTTGTCAAAAATATTCATATTGTTTTGTGATATATGTATAAATAATTATAAGCGTTCATATACTTTTGTATTCTGATATTTTACAACTATGCAATTAACTTTGGAGAGTCAAAATATCGCTTGAGAATCACATAAAATAAGTGCCATATGCGCATTCCTCATTGTTCACTCTCACTCTGGCGGTACCATTCGCCGTCGCCGCTGCCGTCACTGTCGTCGACCGCAATGCTCAGACCGCCCATGGAAGATACTTTCTCAGGCGCAAAGAGAAATGGAAAACAATGATCTGCTTGTAGTGCGAGACTTTGACATACGTTTTCTTGCTTTCCTTTATACAGAACTGTCCACTTTGGTAATGAGACTAGTTGTAACTCTTTTGGAATGACCTGCGCCAATTGTAAAAAAAAGTTATAAAATAGAACTTGTAAATCCGACTGCTCTCACATGGGTTACCCTCTCATTTAAAATAGATATTTCATTTTTCAGAAAATATTCAATGGTTTAATAAATAATGAACGGTTTTTTAGCCGTGATATATAGACCAGTATTTGCCGATTATTCTATCTCGTCGACAATGTGCTTAGGCAAGCTCATCTCGTTTTTCCCATTTCCCCTTTATTTACGTGCTTCCGGTTTACGTTCCACTCCCTTATTCCTATAATCATATGATGTCATTTATTACACCATTCTTTCCATCGATACATCTTTCTCGATAAATGTCAGTCATCCTAATGCTTCCCATTCCACACACCAGCATCTTCGGTCATTAGCGCTTCACGTTCTATTCACTAATCTGAGCACTGCTAGAACATCTTTTCATTCGTTTCGGGAATTCCACTCCCGCTGAGCTCCAGCCCGGAGGCTGCGCGAGGCGTTGCAGGCCTTGCTGGCAGCGCGGCGCGCGGCATCCGTTCTCGCTTCGCGTGCTCGCGGTGACGTTCATACAAGCGGAGCCATTGTGCGTTCGCGCCCGCGCCCGCGCCCGCGCCCCGCCCTTTCCCGTTGCCGCCGCCGCCCCCTCCCCCCCGGCGTCTGTTGTCGCCCTCGCTCTCGCCTCCTACCCGCCCGCCCGCTCTCTTCCACCGCGGTGCGGCGCGGGCCCCTCCCAGCTGTCCTCCGCACCGATCCGGTCCGCTCCGTTCCGGTCCGGTCGCACAGCTCGCTGCGCGCAGACGGAGCGCAGCGCACCGCGGCTCCCCACCGGAATCTCAGCAGCTTACGGTTCCCCGCCCGCATTTCACGGGCCCCGGACTAGCCCCTCTCCCGTTCTCTTCCTCTCTTGGTCTCTTTGTCCGTCTCTCTCGCTCTCGTTTCTCTCCCTCCCTCCCTCCCTCCCTCGTTCTCTCCCTCCCTCCCTCGTTCTCTCCCTCCCTCCCTCGTTCTCTCCCTTCCTCTCTCATTATCCCCCGCCCTTACCCTTTTTCCTTTCCCCTCTCTCCCCCTCTCTCTCACGACCTCTCTCTCTCTCTCTCGCTCCCTCTCTTCGTCTTGTGCCTGGAGTCGCTGTATCTCTTATTTAATTCGTTGTTTCTTTTTTTCTGCATAGTTAATTTAGGACGTGAGTCTATCTTAACATCACGCACACTTCACACAACTTAACATTACTCAAATAAGTCATTCATTTTCCTCCCATTTACATCTGTCTCATTATACTTCCCTTGCAACTTGTCACTTTCTCTTTTCCATAACATTTGATCATTTCTTATCAGTTCCCATTTTCAATTCCCATTTTCTTTGCACCCTTTCAGAATTTTCTTTTCCATTTCCAGCGTTCTTTAGCCCCACTCAATCGTTCCTACAGCAAAATTATTACTTCCTCCCTTAATATGCTTCGGTAGGATTTCCATTGAACAGCCATCACCACCCTCCTCGACCTGTTTCCTTAGCGAACACGCCCATTCCCCGCGACCCGCACCGCCATGTCCGGCCCCGCCCCTTCCGCGCCCGCCGCCGCTCTCTTTGCTTGCGCCGCCCGCGCGGTCGCCCGCTCCGCCTCCACCGCCGCTTCCCGCATCCGCACAATGCGGCCGCAAGCCCGGATTCTGCTCCGCCCACAATGCAGCGCGCCTGTGGAAATACGACCGCGCGGCCGCCGCCGCCGCCGCCGACGTGATGAGGCCGACCGCCTCGCCTCTCTCCGCCCCTCTCCTCCCCCCTCGCCACGCTCTCCCCTCTCCCGCTCCTCCCCACTCCCGCCCCGCTCCGCCCTTTCCTCTATCGCGATGGACTCGAGCGCAGGGCGAGCGCTGCCTTGCTCAGCGACGGCGAAACACCCCTATTCAACGGCCGACGGTTGGGGCGAACGGCTAATCGGGGAGGCGTAAGCGATTTCCAAAGAAAATTTTAAACCTTTAGAAATAAGTTCCTGTTTTTTTTATTCGAAATAAGTAAAAGAAAGATTAGGGAGCTAAATTTGTTCCATTGTAATAATTGTCAATTTACTCGATCCTAATGCTACTTGCTTCGAAAATGAAAATCAGGCTTTTGAAATGCATCTCTCAGGGAAAATTAAATTTCAACTTTATTCTTACTCCTGAAAAAGCAGCTTACCTCCACGAAAAAAATATATTAAGCATACGTTATTAGTTACAGTTCAATCACGTCTCACTTTCACTTCAAATGATCATCAAGTGTGCGTTGCTTTTGCCAATGAGACAGCCCTCTTTTTCAACCTTTTTTCGAAATTCTAGCACATGCGTGTGACGTTTTGTAATATTAATCTTTTTATACGTTTTTTCCACTTTCCAGTTAAAACTCTCAAAACTATGCTCTTTCACGTGTATTTTGCGGGGTTGCCCGGCTGGAACAATATCAGGTCACTCTGGAAGACACAGGTCACTCTGGTCACAGGCAAGAAAAAAATATGAATTTTTAACACCTTCGCACTATTGTTATATCATCCTAATAACGCTCCTGCGAATTTCTGGGGAACTCATTGTAAAACAATTCCCAAGTATGTGAACATTTTTCTATGCTTGTTTCACGACAAAACCTTAAAATTTTAAAATGATTCCTACATTTATAGACACAGATTTGTATTAAATACTCTTAATACTTGAAGCTCAATTTGAGAGTCCTGCTTAAATAATAATTGTTAGAAACTTTGTTTATACTGATGTAAATAAGGAACGTATTTTTCTAAGAGCAAGTCTAAGAAATAAACTGTAAGAATTACATTACATCTCAGATTGAATTTTAATATCTTCATTTAAAATATTATAATACACAGTAAGTTCTACAATTACCTCTTTATTAGAGTGTTACAGTTTTTTGCAGCTCACTATGAAAACCGAGACTCTGTCCCAAGCCTTTGCACACTTCGCATTGTATGTATAGGTTCAGCGGACAACGGTTAGTTCTCCTCCATGGTTGGGTAGAAAAATGACAGAGTCACGATCAATTCTTATTCAACTTAGAACTCTTTTCATTTATTCCGTGCGGGTCACTACGTAGACATTAAAAATCCCCATAATCCCATGGAGATTGTGCGGACCGTTCAAACTAGTTAGAAGAATCTGTAGCCTAAAGTACCTCGTAGGCATATGATCCGTCACACTACATAGTATCGGAATATTTGAAGTATCAATGCCAAAAATATTTGGTAACGTATAAAAGTATCGATACTTCACTTCTACTGATGGAACCCACGCTATATTGTACTGCTTTGTTTAAAGTAACAAAGTTCCTGAAACATATACTCTGAATACATAACAATACATTTAAATGTTCCCGAGTTAAATGCCCTTTCAAATATCACATCGGCTCAGGGAATCAACTGAAGCCACTGCAGTGCCTCTCACGGGAGGTCCTAGGGTTCGAGTCCCGGTGGGGGTGGAAGAATTTTCGACGCTATCTACAGAGCTAGGACGAATTTAGTAGCTGTTCGGAGTAAAATTCTAGTGGCCGGCTCCTCTGATCGGTAGTTTGTCGTGGTTTCTCCTTTCAACACCAGACAAATGCCGGAGTAGGGCCCTAACAAACAGGTCATGGACTGCGCGGTGGGAAGACCTTGTCGGGAGCTTAGAGGGTGTCCAAGATGGGAGAGTGCTCAGCTGGTTGGAGGTACCTGATTGGGGAAAACCCCGCATTCCGTCCGGGTATGTGGCATCAAGGTTACCATTCAGCAGGGGAAGATCACCAGCATCTTCCGTGATTAAACGTAAAATACATCAGAACTGATGACAATAGCAGTTGATGCACCCGGAATCGCCAATCAATGCATCTTAAAGTCTCATTTTAAAATGTTAAAACCTAAAAAGTCAGATCATTGATTTCACAAAACATTATTATATTCTGTAGAAGTATTTTTAATCTTAAGATAATATAAATACATATTTTAATAATACTTAATATAATTTAAATGCAATATTTCATCTTAGTCATGACAAAATTAACTTCATTCAATAGAAATTTAAATCATGTAATAACCCCTTCCCTTCATGCGTTTAATTAAAATTCCCTTGGTTTTATGACTGAGTTATCTGCATGTTGTACAATTATTCCTTTTTCCGCAGAATCGTTGTTTCAGTAATCCCGTAATGTTAATTCAAATAAATAAAAAAAATAGAAATTCATCAATTTTAATCCATACCTTTAGTGACCTCCTGTGTAAGCCGCGCCATGAATCATTATTTGGCCTGTTATTTCCGTGTTGCCAACGTTGGCTCAATAACGTGATTCTCTTGGCATTAAAACACACATTTCGTGTTTACGACATAGCTGTTTTAAATTATTAAAGATATTTTGTCAAATTAGATTTATTAAAAATAGATTAAGGAGCACAATTACAAAACTTTGTTTCATTGTCTGTAAAATATAACGTATGTATTTGACAAAATTTAGTGTTTCCTGCAACATTTATGTAAGAATGAAGTTGAAAAAGACGTATCTAGGTTAAAATTTAACATATGCTATTTATTACTTATGCACAATACAGACAGTCTCTTTCTTGCGAGCAATGCTAACAGAAAGAATTGGAACGTTAATAAACACTTTCATCTGTACAAAAACACCAATTGAAGATTAGAAAGTATTATTCGAATTGGACTAGAATCATATATCGTTTCATTAGATTAAAATTATGTTCATTGGCGCACATATAATTAATAAAACATTTCTCTTCAGGCACGTGGAACGAAACATGTCGAATATTCAGATGAATTCCGAGAAATATTCAGGGAAGCGTATTATTACAGTTGTCGTTCCTGATTACTCCAATTTAATTCAATTTGTCCGGTAATTTTTAGTATAAAATATTTATTCCTTGATTTGTTTGTAATAACGAAACATTTAGAAAATTTATTATATAAAAAGTTTATTAATATATTTTCTTAGCATTATTTATAGTATTTCCTCTTAATTGAAATTAATTATATAGGAGGAAGATCTTCTTTCGTTAGTTATTCAAAAGATATCACTTCTTTTTTTATTTGAAGCAATGGATCCTTTCATCCTCTTTTCCAACTTGACTTTAGTAGACAACTAACAATCTAGACGAATGCAGTACATTTCAGCTGAGATAGTAAAGTACCCAACTACTAGCGCTACAACAACACATACTTTTGCATATTATTTGTAACGTCTACGTACAACACGTGAACCTCCAAAAGTGTTCTAACCATGGAACTTTTTTCTACCTGCCGAGATTAGAACTTAGGTCCAATGAGACCTAAGTCCATTGAGCTCGTTACCGTCACACTATCACCCGCTGCACATCATAACCTTCCCGATTGGTTTCAACTAGTGTTTTCTTTATCATGCGCTTTTTCGCATTATTTCAAACGTATGTATCGTTCAAAAATTGAGAGTTCGACGAAAATGGGGCCTACGCCATTTTGAAGCTTCCTGGGCACTACATGTGGATAAAAAAATTAAAAAATAAATTGAAGACGTTCTTGCAAATGTATTGTAATACACTGCATTAGTTCCAAGTAGTAATTACGAGAAAAATTCTCTTTTGAAAGAACATTGCTTAATAGCCTTTTCTAGAGTTCCTGATTTTAAAAAAAAAATATTTTAAAAAATCTATCGCCAATACTTAATTCTTGCAAAGTTAATTTTGCAATTTTGTAAAATTCAGAGTGTTAGCCAAAAATTGGATCAACATCAACATTTTGTACTTTGTTTTGCGGTCGTATGTTTGCTGTTGCAGTTGAAATGGTTTTCTTTCATTCCAAGTCCACAATCATTAGATTGCTGCGTTACAATTTACGATACCGAAATCAGTGTTCAAAATCAACTGTCGTCTAGAATACTAGATATGTTTCAGAATGCATGGTCTCAGAATACATGTACTCAGAATACTTCTATAGCATGTTCAAGATAATTTTTCCCAGTGAAAGTTTGGTGGGAAGTATCGTATAAAGAAGTGACACTTGTGATTCTCCTCCCTGACTGAAACGCAATATATCCTGAACTGGTGTTTAAGAGATACACGTTCTGACGAAAAGATATTTTATAGCGTTGATAAATACAAGTGGATGATATTTACCAACGAAGAAGTGCCAAATTTCACGTGTTAAACTTCCCACGAACATTGGCAAAAATGTATCATCTTTGAATGACATAATCCCATAGATACGTGTAAAAGGTATTCAAAAACATCCCATTTTTACTTAAGAACATATTTTAGCATGCACATCAAATTTAATCCAAAGAAGGTAAATGATATGGTTAATTTCAGTCATACCTCATCATTTTTACTTTCCCGTATACGTACATATACACGGAGTGATATACGTAGTATAGGGAAAGTATGTAATGCTGCGCGAAAAAATGGCCAATTTTCGGCGGAAAAAAATTGCGTGCAATATGTGCAATTTTAAAAAATTACAAAAACAAAATTTTCTCAAAAATGGCTCCAAATTATTTCTTTAAACTTTTGGTAGGGATAGTGGTAAATGTACTCTATCACAAAAGCCATTTTGGTCTATCGGTTGGTTTTTTCAAAAATTACAAAAATGTAAATTTTTTACTTGTCTCTTATGTCGTTAATATTTACATTATCGGCGATTTTTTCACATTATTATATTTACGAGTATATATGCTTTAAATAATGTCAAGTAATGTTTATCGAAAACACTACCGTTTTCTGTGAAAAGTAGCTCAAATTTCGGCATTTTCAGAAATGCTCAAACGCCATTTTCTCGTATATGGCTGTAATTTTTTTCTTGAAACTTTTGTAACGGATAGTGCTAATTACACTCTTTAGTATAGCGTAAAGTTTATTTTGAGTTATTTTTTTGTTTTTTCAAAAATTATATAAATGTAAATTTTTTGAAAGATCTCTCACATCTTTAATATGCACATTATCCACAATTTGTAAAGATTATTATATTTGTGAGTGTAAGTGCTTCAAATAACTTCAAATAAAGTATTTTGAAAACTCAATCATTTTCTGTGAAAATGAGCTTCAAATTTCGCATTTTTAGTAGTGCTAAAACGCAATTTTGTCTTAAACGTCACATAATTTTTTAAAAAATTGCCATTTACGGCTAGATTTTTGTGTTCTTTAATATTCTAAAATTAATGTTTCTGTTCTACCAATAGGAAACCGAAAAATTAAGAAAATGACAAAAAAATGTACTTTTGGCGATGATAGATGGTAGCTGGCAAGAAAGAGTATGTGGCAATTCCGAATAGCTGGCGAAGACCCAAGAAAATAGAAAGCTAATACGGGAAAGTCTGTGCCATTCTGTAGCACCACTAGTTATCAATGTATTACTGACTGTTGATATCCGTCGTTTCGGTGAAACGATAAAAACGCGCGTACTGAATATTATTCTGTTCTTGATTTCACTCTGCCCCCTACGATTTATTTTCCTACCTCTTTCGAGTAATCGAGGGAAAGCCGCCGCCCCCCCCCCTGTGCGCAATGGGACGTGGACGCAATGGAGCGATCGAGCGCCGGGGCAGAGGGGGCCTTGGGTGCCCCGCCCACTGTCGCGTCCTGCGCTGCGTCGCGCGCCGCCGCCCGCCCGCGGCCTCATCCGCGAGCGACTTTCCGTGTTCGCGCGACGCGGGCTCTCGGCGCTGACGGACCGGGAAGAATTACGCGGCGTCTATGCGTCCGGCCGCCTGCAATGGATATCCGCTGGAGCGCGCTCGTCCAAGAGAAGAGCCGCCCCGCGCCGCCCGTGACTCCCTGCTCCACCCCGCCTCGCACCCCCTCTCGCCGCCCCGCCCGCGCCACCCAGCACCAGCACTTGCCGCCCCGCGCTGTCTCGCCCACTTCCACGCCACCCCGCCCCGCCCCGATCCACACCGCCCCTCGCCCCCCTCTACCACCTCTACGCCCCGCGCCGCCCCTCGCCACCCCGCGCCGCCCTGTGGCGCCACGCACCTTCCTGCCCCGCCCCGTGCCTCCGTGCCCCTCACGCCCTGTACCACCCTGTCCGGCCTGACCCGTACCTCCCTGCCCCGCCTGCTTTGTATATCCCTGTCCCGCCCGCCCCGTACCCTCCTGCACCACTCGCCACGTATCCTCCTGCCCCGCCCGCCCCGCCGCCCCGCCCGCCCTGTACCCTCCTTCCCGCTCGCTCCGTACCTTTCTGCCCCGCCCGCCCCGAATCTTCCTTGCCCCGCCCGCCCCGTACCTCCCTGCACTCGCCCCGTCGCCCGGCCCCGTCCGCCCCGTCCACCCCGTACCTCCCTGCTCCACCCGCCCCGTATCCCCCGCCCGCCCCGCCCACCGCGCTACGCCCCGCATCGCGGCCGCGTATCGGTCGAGGGAAGTGGGCGGGCCGGTAATGTAATTTAATTGCTGGAAACCCCGGGATAATTCTCCTCGAGGGGAACGCTTTCGGCGGAATGGAAAATTATTCGCTGCGAGGCTGCGAGAGCCGCCGCGCGTGAGCTGCGCGCCACAGCGCGACGCATTGCCAATAAATACGGACGGGCGAATGGCCGCCAACGAAATCCCAGAAATGTGGCTTTTATGAGCTTCGCGAGGACTTTCGGAGGACAAGCCCCTTTCATCACCCCCGCGTATTTCGTCTTTCCATTAGAGAGCGCTTTTGTGCAGATCTGTTTCAATCTCCGTGATTATCTCTTAAATTTGTTTTTTCCTTTCATATTTTTCTTTCAACAAAAGAATAAGTTCTTGTTGTTGGTATCGTTGATTTTTAATGTATTTTGTATGTAAACATTATTTCTGAATGTTTATTACTTTTTCAGTATGATTGTGAAATAGAAAGTTTTCGAACATGGTGAATATTGCAGTACTGGAGTTGTGATAAAGAAATTCAATAACACAAAATGTGAAATTATTCTTGTTACTTCATGTTGACCTTTGTAGAAATACTTCTGACAATCATACTTTAAAGACCACGTGAATTTTATGTCTTGAATCCTCGAGATGTTTTTTTTCACAATTATTGAGCGATTCTCGGTCGAGGCAAAAATTGAGTTATAGCTAACCATTACAATCGTGTCAGTTTGTAACGGTTGTGTGACGAATGAAAAGCTAAAGCAGGTTAAGTATGCTAGATACGGTGAAAAGAATACGTCATGTTTCATTTATCCCCAATCATGGATAATAGTTAGAAACAGAGTCCAGGCCTGTAAACCCCGTTAGCTGTTAAAAGTGGGATTAATCCAACCCTCAAATACATACACACATTTATGTTACAATAATTATTTTTGAAGACGTATGTGAGATAATTGGTGTCAGAAGCACAGTGTAAAAGTGATGTCTCGTGTTGCAGTGCCGCCTCTGAACCTGACGCTGCTGGACGGCGAGGGCCGAGTTATCGATGGCCCCACGATCGGCCCCTACCACGAGGGCACCTTCGCCACCGTCACCTGCGTCGCTTATGGAGGTAGGTCTCGCCCGCCGCCCCTCTCCTCTGCGAATCACATGCTCCACGCGTTGCCAATTCCGCGCTCTGTTTGCTTACATTCAATGTTGCAACCAAACCGACACAAATTCCCAGAAGTATACTTGAACTATTATTTGCAATTATCATTCATACAGAAGCAGCTAAATAACCCGAGGGAAAATAATTGCAGTAGTAGAATTGCCCTTTCCAGTTGTTTTTTATTTTAAGTGATTGCTAATAGATTAGTTTGAGGATTCTGAGAAGTATTAGTTTCATCGCACGAAGTTGGAAACGTCAGGTTTTTAGCTTGGAGAAGACTGTGGTACAATAAATAGTCCAATAAATATCAAAGAGTCCAGAACGTTAGATGGATCTCAATCTGCATTATACTCTTTATTTCAGAGCATATTTGATATACTTACAGGTTACTAATTTTGAAAGAAATTCAGTTTTAAAAGTAATTGAGAGTAATCATGGTAAATGTTATAAGTGCCTTGACAGAAAATGTTTAGTTTTTCGTGGAAATTGTACTATATGTCTCATCGCCAATAGCCCTGCAACTGATAAAAATGTGTGCCTAGGTGCCTTAATTGAGAGTATGAGATGATAAAAGAATTCTCTATTCGCAGTAATTGATATAGGTGCCAATTAAAGTAAGGCTGGTATTCAGGAGCAGGAGAGGTTTGCTGTATTGTAGAAATCAAAATCCATTAAAAATTATAATTTTACACGGTTTGTGTAAGAACATTTCCTTCCTTTCATATCAACTGAAGAAATGTTTATTCTAAGATAAAATAAATCAGAATATTTAAGAGACAGGAAAACATCAATCTCAACTTTTTCAGAAATCAACTTTTTCATGTTTTCAAATAAAGGCAACATGTACTCGAGGGATAAAAACTAAGAAACCATTCAATGATTTTGAAGAATGGAATTTCTGCAACTTCTTCAGGAGGGTACAAATCTGCACGGTATTGGTAAATTACACGAACTTCAAAAGATGCAGCGTTCTCGTGCCATCACTCCTGAAAAGAATCAGGATATTTAGCCTTTCGTGGATGAGAATATATTGAGATTTAAAAAAGGTTTTGTCAGTGAGTCATAACATGATTCCCCTTAATTAACAGTGTTCTAATATAAATTCTGAAAGTGAAAAATTGTCCATTTCATTGGTATCGACTAGTCATGGCACTTGAATCATTTTCTGTGAAACACATAATGTCACATACATCTTTTACTACAATGCAAACTTTGATTAGGTTATATGTCGGTGAATGAATAGAAACTCCTGTTTTACTTTGTTATATCTACTAAAACTTCAATTCCTAGAAAAACTGTATAATTTTTATGTTTAATAAATAATTTACATTCTATTATGTTTTACGAGATTCTGAAAAAGTAAAATTTGTTATTTATATAATTTGTAATGATTATTCTTCAATTTGATATCAGTTGTAATATAAGTTTTTTTTGTAAATTCTGTCACTTTTCTGTGACAACGTCCTTTAAGCGAAGTTGACCTAGAACGCGTTTCTGAAGTAATTCTGCGTTAAACTATACTTCATATTAGTGAACTAATCCTCCAATAAACTAGGCTTTAAACGTCGCCTGTAAGCCTTGTCAGTAACGTTGTCAAGACAATCGTCAGGTAACATCTCCGTGTACGCGCCTCACACACGTGCTTCTGTGTCAATACCCAGCGGCCAGTTCATTAACATTTAAACGGAATTTATATAATATATATTTTTGGCTCTATAAATAATATTTTATATTTCTGACTATTGTATTTGATTAAAAATTGTTACGTACGTTAATCATCACACTTCTCAAGCATATTTTAGTGCAATGTTACCATCCTCATTCTAAAGCTGAGAAGCTATTAGTAGGATTTGAAATAATTACCATTCGGCATCATGTTGATATAAACAATAAAATACCTTATGCATAAATGAAAACATTCCCTCAAATCTCTTATCGGCTCATGCTAATGATTATTTTGCACTTTACATCATTTAATTAAAGTATTTTTGTAATTTTTATTGTCTCAAGCTTTTACGTGGATAATTGCACTCTAAATAGAGAGTACTTTATTATGAAATATCTCTTGATTTGAAGACGGTGCCATATTGGTGTACAAAGTTTCTAAAATTCCGAGGCAATCCAGTAAGCAACATACGTGCTTTTGACGATCGTTCATCTCCGTTTTCTGCTCTTCCGAGAAACAGATCGGAGGCGTCCGGGAGCATCAGACGCAAGCGGGGTTCGATCTCGTGCCGCCCTCTGGTGTCGCTGCGCCCCCTGGGAAATAAGAACAGCCGACCTCTGCTTCGAACCGCCCTCCCACCCCCAGTTGCACCGCTGCGCCCAGTGAGCGCAAACGACCGCCACAAGGGCAAAGACACGTACATTCCACTTCTTAGGAAGCGTTTCAATAGTTACGTACTTATGTACAAAAGGCGTTATAAGGGTTATAATGATCGAGGGGCGACACAAAGCCCACGGGTCTTTGGGTCGATTAACTGGTTAAGTAGATGTTAACTTGACTCGGTTTGTATTAACTGGTTAAGTAGGTGTTAACTTGACTCGGTTGGTATTAAACTGGTTAAGTAGGTGTTAACTTGACTCGGTTGGTATTAACTGGTTAAGTAGGTGTTAACTTGACTCGGTTTGTATTTTCATATTTCTCTTCTTAACATAACTTAACATAATGTATTTTCATATTTCCCTTCTTAACATAACGTGTAATATCCATCACCTGTTTTCATATTTCCCTCGTAACAACAATCCTCTCGATCCCAGTGAGTTATGAGATGTATATCGAACTCAGTACTGAAGGCATTCAGTAAACATGTATGCTTTAACATAAACATGTATGCAGAAAATAAAATAGTGTTCGTCTGTTGTGTTGGGCTGATGGACATATCTTCCCCACGCCAAAAATACACTGATTTAGTAGCATGCTTTTCTACGTAGTAGTATTATGAATCATTAAACGCAACTCGCAACAGCCTAGATCAGGATTTAATTTTTACAAGGCCGAACTGCTTTCATTCTTATTAAACATTTATTATTTGGTTTATTCATTTTTTAAATTAAATTTAAAATATTTTCTTAAGTTATCTACATATTTAAAAGAGAAATATTTCAGTATAAGTGCTTTGACATAAATATTTTTTTCTAAAAACTTTCTAAGCTTAAAAATTCTAAGCTTAATTCTTTTAAAAATTCTAAGCTTAATTTCTGAAAAAGGGTTCCTTATTTATTCAGATTTACAATTAAACGTTCTAAGCCTTCAAATATCCAGAAATATCTATTTCTCCATCTTTCCCTGTGTGTAGGCTTCAATTTAAACTAAACTATGGAAGCTACTTAACTGGGTAAGGCAATGAAGTTAGATTGTTAGGAAGATTAAAACCCTCAAATATTGACAAAAAATCAAAATCATTATTTTAGAATCCTGAATTCCCTTCTTCCCTTGTCTAGAGAAATAAGGCTCTTCTGTGAAACGTTTGATTCCTATTAAAAAGCCAAGTCAACTTAATATTGATAAAGTAAAATTAAATTCAGTGATTTTGAAAGATGAAATTATATTTAACAAATTATACTTAATAAATTATACTTAATTATATTTAACAAATTATACTTAACAAATATCGAAATTCAAAAGACCTAATTCAGATCATTATCAATGAAAATTACATTTATCATTTATTCATTGTGTAGAAATCCATATACATCACGTCCAAAAAAAATCTTTGCGGTTCGGGACAGTTCTACCATCTGTGCTAACGAGTCTCGAATTTAACTACTGTCTCGAAAGCGCTCAAAGACTGCCAGCTAACCTTGTTTGGTGTTTCTCGTCTCAATTGAGCTCAGTCGCAGTTTCAACGACTACACATTCGCCCTCTCCCTGGTCCAATCGTCGCTCGCCTTTGTTAGGGCGAAGAAAGCTTTAGCCTCGGTGAATATGCGTCGGCATTCACCCAGTAGACGGCTGTATCAGCCGACTGTTGCAGGTGAAACGCTTAGCAAATGTGTTGTGATCTTAGGTACTCGTGTTTTCCCGGGAAAATTGAACTGTCATGTATTACAAGCGAGTGTACGTCCCTATTGGCGTGAATTTTTGAAAAAACACCCTATGTGGCCCGCAGTCATGCCCTTATTTAATGATTCTTTCGATTAAAGCGCTGAAATCTTGCGATCATAATGATGCCCAATGAAGAGAGTATTAATTAGATAGTGAAATAAGTGGCAATTAAATCGAAAGAACACAAATGATACATTCCAAACTGAAAGAAAAAACATTAAATGACTTTAATTTTTAATTAGAAAGGAGAAATGCAATATGAAATTAAGTATTTCCCTAGTAAAACAGACTTTTGATATGGAGACCGACATTTATCTGGCATGGATACTTAACACCATACACAAACATACACATATTTTATACATATATATATACACATATATACACATCTATACATATATACATATATATACACATGTATATATACATATATATACACATATATATATACACATATATATATATACACATATATATACATATATATACACATATATATACATATATATACACATATACATATATATACATATATATTGTGACCGTACTTACCCTTGTCGGTCTCATGGGTGCACATTAGGGTGTCCCTTATATTGCCCCAAAAAATTTTTTTGCGAATTTTTTGGGCTCACCCCCTAAATATTTTCCATTGGGTCAAATTTACTCAAATATATTTTCATCTCAATAGGTCGATATTAACCCGTGCCGACTTGAGCGCGAAATTTGAATGTTAGGGATTATTGGTTTTGTTGGGTTAAGTCACTGGAAAACTATTGATACATTTTTAATATATAATTTTATAAAAAACTTTAATTCATTTTCACTCTTTAGACTGTGTTATGGTATTAACTTTTTAGTGGGTACTTTTTTCAGTGTTTCTTTCTTGCAATATGCGTACAATGAACAATGTTCTTGAACAACACAACAAAAATTGCTTTCGCTCCTCATCTACATACAGTAGTCCATGAAAATCTTGCTTTAATTCAACAGGCCTTTCAGCGCAGTCATTCACAGATTTCAACTTTATAAATAACTTTTTTAGCTTCTGAATATGAAGAGTTGCTTTTACTGATCAAAGGACAGTTTTGAATAAACAAGTACCCAACTTCAGGCAAGAGAATAGGCATCTGCTTTTGGTTGACACAAAGTCGGCAATTTGTGTCATTGAAATGAAGATTAAATTGAATTAGGAGATGTATTGTAAATTTACGAATTAACAATTAAAGAATGGTCATCGGTATACAATTGCGCTTATCATATTATTCTTCATCCAATTCTTTACAAAAAGGAAAACAACACACTAGTACGTGCAGATTTTCTCAGACTAAATTTGCCACCATTTTTGTTTTGATTGGTACGTCTGCTTCATCAGGGAGTACAATAGACAACTCTTGTAATAAATACTCCATACGGTATCTACATTGTTTTAAATTTGCTTTTGAAATTGTGGAATCTATCCTTTTATGCAATTTTAGAAATTTTATTAAGCATCTTGATAAGGAGCTTTTACAGCTGCACTGCCCTAAAGCCACTGGTTGACATAATCAGTTTCAATCAACAGAGAGACATTATTTAAGGAATTTTAATTACACAAGAGTTTAGATTTTGATCTGAGAAGAAACATTTTAAACATTAAATATCTCTTGTTATCTATCGAGATCGATGCATTGCCCCGGGAAGATGTATTTTTATTTTGTTACTTTCATAAAATTCCAACATTTCTTTAATTTTGGACTCATTAAAGAACACTTTCCAAGTGTTCTTTGCCTCTTTGAAATTAATGGTATTAACACTTTCCCAGTTTTCCTCAAAATGCTAAAAAAAGGATTGCTTGCTCCATTAAGTATTTTACATTGAAACACTCATTGTAAAATAAGATTTTATATATGGGATGACGGCGCGGAAAGAACAATGCTCTGACCAAATTTTCTTCAAGAAAGACGTACACTCCTTCAAAACGCCAAGTGTTTGATGCAGTTGTATCACATAAAAGAATTTGTAATCTTTTTTCTTCTTGTAATAATCTTTGTCTCGCCCTTTCTTCTTTATCCGCGAGATGTTCGTCTAGTCCTGCAAGATAGTTTTTACATTCTGGCTCTCTCTGCCGAAATAACATTCTTCTTCCAACGTAATTGTTTGTAAAGCATTCGGATGTGCAATATCAAATAGATTCTTCAAATGATTTCTAAACTTCTCTTCACGATGTTTAAAAATATCTTCTCACTTGTATGCGGTTTTTGTAATTTTCCTCACTCCGAAAAGTACAAGTAAATGGGTTCGTGCGTGCAAAATATCATTCTCACACGAACCATAAGTTTAGCGCTTGCACGAACTGTTTATTTTACTTCCCTTGTGTTATAAAATAAAACTTCAAGCACTTGTTTGATAGTAAATTGTGTCCAGTTATTTGGTGTTTTATATTAATAATTAATATTATCTCCTATTAAAACATACGTTCTTTGGCACTGCATATATGACACTAACATATAATATTATGTTACATTAGCAACCTGTACACACGAGTGACACGATCGATTAAAATTAGTGTATTGTGCTCGGGCCTCACTCAGCGGTGTGTGATAGTTCTGGACATGTTTGACATGCGAATTTTGCGCTCAAGTCGGCACGGGTTAGAATGCTCCGATCTCAACAAAATTTTGTATAGGCATGTTTTAAGGTCATTCGAACAAACTGGAGGGTGAGCGGTCAAAAATTTGAAAGTCGGAAAATAAGGGACACCCTAGTGCACATATCATAAATTTTGTGATTGTTCATTTGGGTACAGGGGTTCTTTGAGGGGGGATACTTTAATCATCATTATCTGAGTTCAAAGAATCTATCATCACAGAAATAGGATTTATTAAGAAAAAAAAACATCTTCACATTAATAATATAATTTACATCATTGACCTGGTCGCAAATCCTTACTGAATACAGATTAAATGGTTTACACTATACATCTCCCACTATTCCTATCATCTTTACATTTATTATTACCATTTATATAATCTCCATTTCTCCGAAAACTACATGCCATTCGTGAACCACTACAGGCACTGTTGCTCTCCTTACTACTCAGTGAGCATCCTGAACCGGCATCCTATGTTCGATTACCCATCTATTTTTGTTCATAATTATTGTTACTTATCTGCCTTCCACTACAGTCGTCTTCCATGCGACGCGACGCCGCGTGCCCCGACTCGTTGCCGAGAGGTGACCTTGGCGCCAACGATGTTCTGCCTGCCCACGTGTCGCCGACGGCCCGTTCTCGTACACCGGCGTCGTCTCACCACAACTTCCTTCTCCACACGACGACTTTACTGTCCTCAGCTCACACGGCTCCACCATGTAATCCCGCATCCGCACAGCTACACCGACTACCACTGAACAGCATCGCCCACGTGTCCGAGCAAGGTTCTCTTCTCTTGTCAATTTTCGTGATTATTCCTTCCAAACACGTTTACCACAATCCTTACTCGCAATCATCATTAAGTCTATCACAATTATCCTTCCTTTAACACCAGCCGTCCCGATTATTCTCGATTTATCCGTACATTGCCACCTCACTCTCCTGTCGCCATCACGCCTCCTACCTCTGCTCGCTGCTTCCTCCCAACAACCTTCGCGCGGTATGACTGACCAATCCCCCCCTTTCCAGGCGCTCGTTCACGGCTCGGCCCGATTCATCCCGCAACGAATCATCAACTGCGCGTCACTTTTGAACTTTGCGGTGTGCCTAATATTTACGTTTTGACCATACGGTCAAAATATATATACATATAGAATTGAAAGTTATTTTGTAGATACATATATATACATATATATATATGTATATATATATATATATACATACATATATACATACATACAGGGTTTCCGGGGAGGAAACGTCGAAACTTTGAAAATAAGCTCTGAAGAAACTTCTAAGCATATTTTGTCTAGTAAACTACGTGGATATTCCGAATGATTGAGCCGCAATGAGCACTGAAAAGTTGGTTTGAAAAAATGATTTCTAGGCAAAAATTTGCATTGTGGAAGCATAGAAACACTCCTAGGAACATGTAACTTGTTAATTATTTACAAAATAGATTAGTATATTTGCTCAGACAGAAAAAATAAGTGAGAAATAAAAAAGCAGTCGAATTGTGTGAATTGGGTGCTTTTTTATTTCTCGCTTAATTTTCTTTCTGAACAATTAAATTAATTTCTTTTGTAAATAATAAACAATTTATATGTTTCTGAAGTGTTTCTATGCTTCTATAATGCAAATTTTTGCCTATAAATTAATTTTTTCAAACCAACTTTTGAGTGCTTATTGCGCTCAACCATTCGGGATATAGTTTATTAGTAGTTTATAGTTATTAGAGTTAGATATAGTTTATTAGAGAAAATATGCTTAGAATTGCCCCAAAAAGCCTTATTTTCAAAGTTTCGACGTTTCCTCCCTGGACAGCCTGTAGTACATGAACATCAAAGATTATTTTTTCACGTCTGACCATAAATATGAAATACTAGGAGTTACAGTAATTGCTACTGTAATGTTTTCTTAGGATGCAAACATTCTTTACAACACAATCTTAAGAAGAAAGTGAGTAATGCAAATACTATTAGCTCATTTGTACTCACAATTCCATTAAATCAATTCACCGTCACTAGAGCTTCAAGTATACAAATATACAAGTATTCAAGTCAACGCTTCACATTATAATAGTATTTCTTGGAAAGAGCCATTGTACTTTTATTAACGCGATCACAGGAAATTGTTGGGAAGGCTTGATGGAGGCTTTCTGAATGTTTTCATGCGAAGTGCGGACACTAAAAACATAAAACCAGAGTAATTACTTCGAAAGTATCATGCAACGTTACTTATCGCCCGAGACGATGCCTGTGCTGACGAACGACTATGCAAAACGCTGTCGAGCGGTTTCTCTTTTGATTCTTAATTATAACACTGTATATGTAAAAGTACAAAATACTATCACACGCTTGGTCTTACCACGGTAACTTGAGACACCATTAAACATGGACGACAATCATACTCGTATAATGTAGACTCCATTGTCTATGAAAACTCTGGCTGGATCATTTTGTTGTTGGAATTAAATGGAAGGTAATAAATCTTTATGTAGTATTCTTTAAGAAATGTACGCCCACAGTTTTTTGATAACTCATATTTAGTTTAAATGCATTTTTTCAACATGTGAATTGAAAGTTATTTTGTAGATAAAAAAAGAGTCATTCTGAGACTATATTTTGGAAATTTTCTCCACCTGGCCATCTTGGATATTTATGAAATTTTGTATGCTAAGGTACACATGTCTTGAAGGAACTTTTTTGTATATTTGTTGATTAATAAGTCATTTTTTATGTAGATGCGTGTTACACAGTGTCGTTACAGTCGATTACATTTTCGCAACTTTCCTTTTTTTCCAAATATTTCCTTTTCCGGTATTGCTAAACAATAAATATGAGCTTTCTTGTACAACTTATTCTGAATTACAACACTTTCTACTCAATTGTAGTAATATGAATATTTCTATGCAAAAAATGCACAATATTAATTTATAATAATTCAAAATATATTTGTTTTTCATTTTAATAGTAATTTCTTATGCAGCTCAAGCCATGAATGCAGCAAGTAGAGGAGGTAAATAGTACCCAATCTCCTTGTTGCCGTCTCTTTGTTTCCAACGGACACCGAGACGAAGAAAAATGGAGTGTTGGAGGGATGATATGGACGATATGGAAAAGGTGGGAGGGAATGGGTGGAAGGTATGATATACATGATACGATAAAAATTATATGGAAGTAACGTTAGGAACAAGTGATAGGCCATATAGTAAAGGTAAGAGATTAGGTTGGCTTTGCTATATAAAACTGTTCCTGGAAAGAGAATAAGAAAATGGTGTGTTGTAGAGAATAGGAAGAGCAAGTTGTCACCTTTGATTCCAAGGTTTTACGTTCTGAATGACTTTTGATTTCGTATTTTATTTTACTACCCATACATACGGATAAATAAATGAAAAAATGTTACATAAAAACATTTGCCTTGGTTGAAAGATGAATTTTAATAGTTTTTGGCTACAGCTTTTCTGTCATAACATGTCACAGTACGTTTCAATTATTAATTGTCGCATTTTTGGTAGTACAGTTGATTGCAAGATATAGGTCTATTCCTGAACAAATAAACCTTCGGACTCATTGAAAATATTATAATACGTAATAAGCCTCGAAGCACTCCCCTTTGTAAAAGATCTTGACGTTATGCGGTTTAATTTAAACCGCAAAGGACTAGTTATGTTCATGAGAGAAAACTGAATGCCAATAGACCTGACATTTAAATGTATATGGTAAAACACTTCTATTTCCTCTGTTGGATTTTCCGGAGTGGCACAACAAAGGCCAAGAAATCCAAATTAAAATAAAAATGTTTTATTTACAATAGAACTCGCACGTTTTAAAATATTTTCTTAGTCTTTAAAGCCTAATAGACATTCTTTGGGATAATAAAAATGCTTTATCCAGTCTCTTAAAACACCATTCTTAGTTGTTTTAAAGACGACAAAATTCAAACCTCAGAAACACGTGCGATTGCGTATAAAATTCATGCTTCGCCAAGCAGCCTGCCGACGAACCCTTCCAAACATTTTGTCTCGGAATTCTCGCTTTTTCCATTCGATTAAACTCGGGTTTCTCGCCCGCAAAGCATTTCTCATGCTTTGAACTTCCGAACTCGCATCTCGGTCTCCGTTCCTTTGGGCCGCGCTCGCCGCTTCCGCTGCAGCTGCCGCCGCCGCCGCGTCGCGACGCGTCCCGTCCCGTCGCTTCGCCCTCCGCCGACGCCGACGCCAACTCCTCGGAAAGACGCCTCCGTCCCTGCCTCTGCTCTTCCCACCGCCTCTCCGATTCCAGAGGCGTGTCGGCCGTCATGGGAATCCACTCTCTGCGGTACCCGGCCGTACCGCTTCAGCTGAGTTCTTGATCACCTTGCCAAACAGCCCTTTTGTCATTTCGCCGCACGCCTGGGTACCCACCTTGATACCGTTTTACTGTGTCGTACCTTGCTATCTCACGCTTCAATCTCTTCGCACAATTTTTTGCTGGCTGGGTTGTATTTCAGAATCACTTGTCGTCCGCCAGTTCACCTACCTCCAATCCTAACGCTGTAAAACCATTACCTATCATGCCACAGCCTCATCATGGTTCACATTACCACAATTACCCTATGTCTCTTGCGCCTACAATATTCTGACCGGGAGATCCTAGGTTCGAGTCCCGACGATGGCAGACTTTTTGACACTAGCTTGTCAGCCAGGTCGATTTCAGTCGCTGTATGGATGTAAATTGTAGCAACCGGTTGCTCTGATAGGTCATTTTCCGTTGTTTCTCCGAATCAACACCAAGCGAATGTCGGAGCAGTACCTTAACAAACGGGCCACGTACTGCGCGGGATCTTTCCTTCCTCTTTCTTGTCCTATACTCACCCCTTACTCACACGTACTTACATTAACATGCACTACACATGCCGGAAGGACCGGTCGGGAGCTTAGAGCTTCTCCAGACTGAGACAGTGCCCCTACTGATGGGATATACCTGGTTAACGCAAACCCCGCTAGTCGACGGTATGTAGGCATCGGACCTCGTCGTCCAGTGGGGTAAGACAACCGCCACCTCCCAAGGCAGAAAAATGTGCACTACACTTACGCGACTAATGGCCTTGCCAATTGAGACGCCCGGAATCACTAACAATCAATCAATCATACACAATGCATTGCCCTTCACTTTCATTTCCCATCCACGACGCCAACCACTCCCTTGCCATTCCCTCCTCCTTCGAGACGGCCTTTGGAGCATCGGAATCCTCACCGTGCAGCCGCCCTTTGCCTCCGTCAGCGCCTTGCTCAACGCGCGCCTTTTCCGTTTCTCTTCGCGCCGTGCGTCTCCGCCCGCGCCTCCACCACCACCGCCGCCGTCGCCGCCGCCGCCGCCGCCGCCAGCCGGGCGCGCTTCCGACCGCGGCGCCGACAAGCGGCCGACGCCGACGCCCTCTGTCGCGGTCGGAGCCGGTGTCCCGTGAATAACCGACCCGCGCCGCCCCGCGCACGCCCCGCCAAGTTCGCCAGGCGTCGGCCGAGACGCGCCCCGCACGCCCTCCCGCCCTTCACACCACGCCCTCTGTCTTGGCAACGCCCGCGCACCCGCAGGCACCCCGCGCGCCCGCCTTCGCGCATGCCGCCCGCCGCACCGGCCACTCCCACGCGCCTCCCTTTGCCGCTTCTTTGCCGTCTCCTCCCATACAATAAAGGCCCATTTACTACGCAGATGAAAACATAAGCATTACGCATAGACATAAATTTTAACGTAAGTGATAGACTGAAGTATTCACAATGTCTAACATAAGCCTAAGCAAAGATTTTCTATTTTCCGTGGGCCATTCTAGTTAGTATTGGTAAGATTAAAGAATTTATATACATAAACACATACATTACATATATATATACACATTATATACATAAACATGTACGTATGTACTGTGGCACAACAGCTTTTTACAAGCCAAGGACTACCAGCGGCGTCTCGGCCTTGCGGCTATGTGTTGGGTTAGGTTAGGTTAGGTATTTTGATTTCAAGAACAATTAAAAGTAAATTATACTACTATGAATACTACAACAAAACTAAACTACAAAAAGATTGTACGCTACAAAACGCAGAAACTCGTCGAAAATTAACCAAGCAATTTGGAAAACCAGTCTTTTGTTCGATCTATCGACTTCGATCCTATTCCGATACTCGATTTTGAGTTAAACGTACTGTGATTGAATCATTTCTTATTTCTTACATAAGCGTAAGCACAGAAGCTTGAAGTTTGCAAGCTTTTAAGTTAACCTCTTATGAGTTATGCTTATGCGAAGGCATTGTGAATGAGTCCGCTTATGGACGTAGTCCTAACTTTTATGTTAACACCATGCTTATGTTTACGTTTGCATTGTGAACGGGCCTTAAGACCCACTTGTGTTGTAGGCTTGTTCATCATATATTGCTCTTACGTCTGGATCTGCAACGACAATTTTTCGTCGATTGATTTTTCTGATCACGTCAATTGCTCTGGTATTTACACCCATTGGAGTAGTTAATGTCGCCTGCAGATCGCGGTATGCCTTTCCTGCTGGTCGGTGAAAACCAGCGCCAACCTACACGTTGGATGGCAGACTTTCCTTCTCCAAGTATCTCTTCCAGCCGGGCATCCCACTTCCAGGTCAGAGTCAATGCACAGAATTGTTCCCCAAAGCAAATAGAAAATTGTCGTTATATGTTATACTTCATTTAGAACTTATATTACACCATTTTCGTATTCTCTCACCAGGAACAGTTTTACTAAGCAAAGCCAACCTAATCTCTGCCCATTATAGCCCACCACTCGTTCCTAACGTTACTTTCCAGAGATGATCTGTCGTATCATGCGTATCATACCTCCACCCATCCCTCCCACCCTTCCCATATCATCCCTCCAACACTCCATTTTTCTTTGTTTAGGTGACCGTACTGAAGTGCCACCTTCACAAGATAAACGAAAAACAATCTGATGTGATCTTGTGTCACGATGATCAAGATATTAGTGGGGAATTCTGAGAGCAGAAATTCGGAAAACAGAATCTTTACATTGAAAATGCGTATATATAGAGACGGAAACAAGAAGTCAGAAAATAAAATATCGGATGAAAGATAACCTACCCTTTCACTAAAATCGAGGAATGGAATTAATATTCCCAAATAGCGAGAGGCTTCTTATGGCTAGTGTGACTTATCTTGTTACTGTCCCAAGCGCTCCAATCCATTTCAAAATAGTATTCGTTTCGAGAGCAGCAAAAGGCCTGCAAGGGTGAGGTGGAAAGAGAGAAGTGGAGACGTGCGTCAGAGAATCGGCAGCAGGTGGCGAGCGGCGGCGCGCGGCGGTGGCGCAGGCGACGAGAAAGACAGAAGCCCCGCGGAGACGCCATCATGCTTCATTCGGGCGCTCGCCCCACCCCTACCTCCGCCCCCGGCCCCGCCCCGCCCTGCTCCTACCCGCTTTGCCCCACCCTGCTCGATCCCGCGGCGCTCCGCCCCACCCAACCCCTCCCCGCCCCGCTTCCACCGTTCCGCCCCGCCCGGGCCCCCCCGCTCCGTCCCGACCTCCCGTTCTGCCCCCCCGCTCCGCCCCGCCCCCCCGCCCCCCCGCTCCACTCCGCCCCCTCGCTCCGCCCCGCCCCCCGCCGCTCCGCCACGCCCCACCGCTCCGCCCCGCCCACCACTCCTCCCGCCTCGCCCCGCCCCATTCCACCTCACCCCTCCCCATCCCGCCCCACCCCATCCCTCCTCTCCCTCGCCCACGGAGGCCAACGACTCCATGTTTATTGCCCGGGCGTGCGTCGCAGCCCAACGATTCCATTTCTTCCGCCGAGCGGCGCGGCGCGGCGCGCACTTGCAAATTCTTCTCCGCGCTGCGCCGCGCCGCGTCGCTTCGCGTCGCGAGATGGAGACGGAGCTACGCAGCCATCGCGCGCGCTGCGCCCCGCACCCAAATTGCACAAAGTTTTTATCTCGAAAGGCGGAGTTTTTCGAGATCACCAGAAAGATAATAAAGGATCTACGAGATGGCAGTTTCTTATCCTGATCAAATGACTCATTATCAAAATCAGAAATGCCTGGTTCCATGGAAGAACGAACGTAACTTGAAAACCAAGCTAATATTTGTCAAGATAAAATTGTACTTCTTCAGAAACTGAAATAAACAATAAATCCAAAATTATTAATACGTTATGTAATGTAAATAATTCGTTGGCAAGCATTCAAATGTCGTTGATTTCTAAATTAAACGCTGAAGATAAACAGGATGATTTAACAAATATGATATTTTCTTTTTTTCTATTTTACATATTACTCAGTCTTACTTGTTGGTAGTTGAAATTCCTTGTAAATATCCGAGTATGTTGGCTTCGTTTCCTTGCGATGCCGTTCCGGCCCACTGTCCACCGGTGGAGGGGGATCGCGGATCGGAAGTGCAGGGTCGCCGGAACGAAATGGGAGGACGCGAAGGCGCGCGGGCCAGTGACAGGCGCTGTATGCAGATTCGGAGAACGTTCCCGGAGGACAAGTGATGTTCTGACTCTTTGGCTGGCATGCGAAGAACGCCGGAGCGAGGGTCTTACGAAGATTTCAATTTGCTTTATGTAGTGCTGCACTGCGTCGATTCCGAATTTTCTCAGAACTTCTCTGATTTTCTGGGTCAATGCTAGAAAAATGTAACCTTTCGTGAAGTAGTTTATTTCAACATTCGTTGTAAGATCAACATTGAAAGGAACTAAAAAAAGGTTACACTCGTTTCCCCTAGAGCAATTGACAGTTTCCTAAGGTTTTCGTATTCTGAAACGAATTTTTTATGATCATGCGCAAAATCGTATGACTGAGTGCAATTGACATGGAGTTAAAAACAATTGTGTATTCTAGCACAAATTGACTTAAAGTAAATCTTTTACCATTTTCTACCCTATTCGCTACGTAATGTTCAAATATACACTTTTCAGATTTGACACATGTCAGTAGTGTTTTCTTTTCAAATTATACATGTCTTAATGTGAAAGAAGAGTAGATTTGAAGATGTATCGAATAACAGTTTAATTGAAGATCTGTATTAATAGTTTAGTGAAATCAATCATTTAAACTATAAGTCCTTTGAAGTACATTATAACCTTACCTCTTCCGTGTACTATGAAATTAAGTAGTAATGAAATCATGGCAGATGGTTGTGAAAAATTATGCTATCAAATTTTTTTCCTGGCATCTTCTCTCATTCTCTTATATTTTTGATCTTTTTATAAGCATCTTCATATTTCTGGTAACAACTGAGATATAGAAAATTTCATGTCCTCAACTTTTTCGAAGCGTGTTCTTTATTCTGACATCTTACCAATATTACGATAGTCAGCAAAAGGATTATTCAATGCAATGTTCCACCCATAATAATATCTGCAGCATTGTCGTGTCATCAAAGACGTGATAGTTCGTAACTTTAAAAAATCTGTCTAAGTTAGTATACGTTGTTAAAAGATGAGTTGTAGAAAAATAAGTGCAACTCGAGCGAGATTTTGGTGATTATGGAGCTCGTAAAAATTAACGTTTACATCTCCCTGCAAAACTCGTGCTCAAATACTTAAATTATTCTATAAACACCTCATTAACGCCATTTAAACAAGTCTTTATGACGTTCATTTGTTTAAACAATAAACCTCTTTACATTCCGATTATTCTTCGTTGTTTAGTTACATTCCAAGCGTATACTGCACGTTTATATCTTGCTGGTTTAGAAATGTATGCAAAAATCGCCCACAAATCGTTTGCTCCAAAAACAAATAGAACCTAAAGATCAATTTTTAGAATTATTTTTAACCGCATACTTGATATGGAAAGTAAAATTAGTTGACATCTTATCTTAAGTATTCTCAGATGTAATTACACATTCGATTCGAGGGCGTAATGCGATTCGAGGGCGTAGTGCACTGACTTCTAATACAATTGTTCCTAATACGAATGTTTGTGAAACCTTTGAATAAAAAAGATATTCACCAAGGAAATCAATTTTGCATATCATATCATCAACAACAAAACTTTTAAAGATTTAGAACTTATAAGTAGAAAAATATTTGAAAATAAGGCAGTGTTTCCTGAAACATATTTTTAAAACGATTAATGTTTCAGAAGGGCAGCTATTACGGTACTGCTCCGAAGTAGCAATTATTTATATACTATTTTTATTATTTATAAATATTTCTATTATTGTAGAGAATACAAATGCAACATTTTGGGTTAATATATTCATATTACTTAGTTTATTTATTTTAAAGTGACAAAGTGTCGTAAAAAGTATTCGACAATTTCACTCTGCCTCGACCTACCTGAAGGTGGATGCAAACTCCTCCTCCGAAACCAATTCCAACTTTTAGATTTGCACATATGTCAATCAAATTCTGATCATAATACCTAACGCAATACGTAAGATCAATTTTTTCCAGTTGAGATATAGAAAATTTCATGTCCTCTTTAACATTTTTGAAGCGTGTCCTAGATCCTGACATCTTACCAATACTCAATCTCTACTTCTTTGTTCAATCGAAGTCGTATATTCCTCTTCTGAAGGCTTTATGCCCACACTCGACAGGTGACATACGATCGGCCGCATTTCCAACGACGATTGCGTATGCAAAACCTATATGCATAAAAGTCATCACTTTGGAGAGCAAGAAGTGTCACCATAAAGGTTTTATCCACGATGTGAAAATGGAGAGAGACTTTGGACCGCGAAATCGTGTGGGTAAAACGAAGAGCACCGGAAAGGGAGCAGTGGGAGAAAACAAATAGATAAAAGCAGTAGGAGACAAACCCTACGGATTTGTCTTACGTAATCTGAACTTTCAACAAAAGCCTCTTCATAACCATCTCCTCGTTCTCTCAAAAAAGCAGCCGACATCACGCTTTTATGAGAAAATCATAAAGTTTTCGGGCGGTTTGATTTTAGGGATGCTTTGCCCTTTTAGAGGTGCTTTGAAAGGACGAGGATTCGATAGCATTTATATAGCTCGTATTTCTCTACGCTCTTTTCACTTTCTGATTTATCGTCTATATTCTGAGATTTTGTAGTCTGCTCCTTGTGTCACGTGTAAGATTTTGGAAAGCTGTAGAAAAAAGCAATTTTAGCTTGATAATACGACTTCATTTTTACAAGAGAACAAATAAGGTACGTACTTAAGTTGTTTTAATGAAATGGCAAATAACATCTGTACTCACAATATAAATTTTATTTTAATTTCTTAAGATGCCAAGCATTAGATGAACCTTACATTAAAAGTATGAAATATTTATAGTTTCTGAATTCTGCAAACGGATTTTTTATAATTTTCATTTTATAGGATTTAACGAGGAAACGGTGGTGTTATGATTCGGCAACGGATTCTGTTATCGAATAAATGTAATGTTAATAACTTCGTTTAAACTATAATATAAATAAAATGACAGCTAGAACCAAGCGTATTTGAATATGACCCTCAAAAATTAAAACCTGAATTAATAAATGAAATTCTATTTACGACTCATTAGGTGCTCAATGAAAATTTACTTTTTCTATGACGTTCATTCTATCGAGCAATGTATTATAAAATATTAACGTTTTATATATATGTTTTATCTACATGAAACACATTACTGGAAAACTAAAATCCCTGTAAACACATTACTGGCAAAAAAATAAAAGTAAGTGTAGTAAGGGATCAATACTTACAAATTCACGAATGGTAGATTCTGAGGCAGAGTTATTACACGATCACCGAATATATATACCATTGTATATACCAACATTACATATACGTAGTTATTGTATGATCACCGAATGATTTCGCTAACTGTCATTATTGTCACTGTTTCCGCAGGACTCTGATAGTCTTCGGGTTCGAGTCCCGTCGGTGGCGGACCAGCGATTTAGCTACATCAAGTTCAACAAATTATTGGATGCGAATTCTAGGTGTTTCTATTCTCCGATCAGTACCAGGTGAATGCACGAGCAATATTACAAACAGGCCACGGATAGAGCACTATCCTCTTGTCCCATTCTCTCCCCTCACACTCATTTATACTTCAATGCAGCGCAGTATCACTCATGTCGGAAGACCAGTAGAGGTCTTAGAGGTTGTCCTCGCTGGGACGCGGCCCAGATGGGGGAGGTACCTCGAGAGAAATTCCCCCGCAAGCCGACGTTCATGCCAGATCTTATTTATCAGTGAGGGAAGAACATCACCCCCTCCAGACATAAATCATTCACTATACTAATGGAACTATTTATCACAGCTGTTAACGTACCCGAAAACAATCGATCTAATACAATGAATATCCAAAAGGACAAAACAGTAATCTATGACATATTTCTTTACCATAACTAACCGGCACGCACCTTTTTACTTTCCCGTATACGTACGTATATACGGAGTAATATACATAGCATAGGGAAAGTTATGTTATGCTGCGGAAAATCGATTTCGAGTCTAATGAAAATACTTGTTTTGGGGTCCCCTGATACGAAAAAAGTGTTTTTTTTAAACGTCCGTCCGTCCGTCCGTTTGTTCGTCCGTCCGTTCGTCCGTCCGTTCGTCCGTCCGTTCGTCCGTCCGTTCGTCCGTCCGTTCGTCCGTCCGTTCGTCCGTCCGTTCGTCCGTCCGTTCGTCCGTCCGTTCGTCCGTCCGTTCGTCCGTCCGTTCGTCCGTCCGTTCGCCATTCGTCCGTTCGTCCGTTCGTCCGTTCGTCCGTCCGTGCGTCCGTCCGTTCGTCCGTCCGTTCGTCCGTCCGTTCGACCGTCCGTTCGACCGTCCGTTCGACCGTCCGTTCGTCCGTCCGTTCGTCCGTCCGTTCGTTCGTCCGTCCGTCCGTTCGTTCGTCCGTCCGTCCGCCTGTCCGTCCGCCTGTCCGTCCGTCCGCCTGTCCGTCCGTCCGCCTGTCCGCCCGTCCGCCTGTCCGCCCGTCACTCTGTGAACAACCCTAGCGCCTAAACCATACGTGCTATTTCTTCCAAAATGGATAAAATTTTCTCAAAAACGGCTCCAAATTTTTACTTGAAACTTTTTATAGGCATAGTGCTAAATGTACTATATTAAATGACACAATCGCCATATTGCTCTATTGTTTTGTTTTTTCAAAAATTACAAAATGTACTTTTTTACTTGTCGTCCACTTTGGTAATATTTAGATTAGTGACGATTTGTTCACATTATTATATTCGCGAGTACGTGTTCTTTAAATAATGCCGAGTAAATTGTTTTGAGAACACAACCGTTTTCTCTGAAAACTAGCTCAAAATTCTGCATTTTCAGGCACCCTCAAACGCCATTTTCTCATAAATGGCTCCAAATTATTTCTTCAAATTTTTCGAACGGATAGTGCCCATTGCACTCTTTAATATTACGTAAAGTTCAATTTGGGGTATTTTTTGTTTTTGCAAAAGTTACATAAATATAATGTTTTTGAAGCTCTCTCACACCTTTAATATGCACACTTCCAGCAATTCGTAAACACTATTGTGTTTGTGAGTGTAAGTGCTTCAAATGACTTCAAATGAAGTTTTTCGAAAACTCAAAAATTTTCTGTGAAAAAGTTTCAAATTTCAGATTTTTAGCAGCGCTTAAACGTCATTGTTTTAAAAACGGCTCCAAATTTTTCAAAGAAAATTGCCATTTAGGACGAGGTTTTACTGTTCTTTAATATTCTAAAATTAGTATTTCCGTTCTACCATTAGGAAACCGAAAAATTAACAAAATGTCAATAAAATGTATTCTGTGCAGCGATTGATGGCATCTGGCGAGAGTATGTGGCAAGTCCGAATAGCTAACCGAGACCAAAGAAATAGAAAACTAATAGGGGAAAGTTTGTGGCGTACTGTAGCACCACTAGTTTTTTCTTATGTCTGGGAAACACTTTCCTTGTTGTAGGTTTCCCTTCTACAAAAACAAAGATCCATAAAAGGGTATCTCACTCGAAATGTATTATTTTCAATTCGTCGTGAGATAGCGAATAAGTGTCATATGCACCTGTTTCATTCATGAGTATGTGCATGAGGTAGTAATTACTATAAATCATCATTATTAACTAACTGCAATCTATGATCGCCAACTAGCAGCGAGGTCGACCGTCATCAATGAAACCGCAATGGCGTTTTAACATGAGTATCTATAAAACTTAAAAGCAGTGACTGTCCATCACTCTTAACGCGTCCCACTTTCTGAGTGCAGCAATCATGTCAATATTCTGTAATCAATTTGCTCGCAATACGCTCGCGACGCAATTTGCGCAGAACTCAAGCGAATTGTCATTGAGCGCGAACTCGTTTTGGCGTTACTTAGAATACAGTAGATGATACGTTAACGAACGTTATCAATTCAAAACGAAAGTAGTTACCCGAAATGTTTGTCAATCGATAATCAATTTACCACAGATTTTATGTGAATTTGATTATTTTGTTGTGGGGACCAAAAAAATTAATAAATGTACTACAGAGTATTGCAAGTACAAATTTCAAAAGTTGTAAATAATTTATGATTAATTGTGAATAAATATCACAAGTTCTGTTTTAGAAATCATTTCTAAATAACAGTAAAACAAAGATCAACAAAATGTTATAAACTGTATCACTTGTTCTTGTGTTGGTTCTTGGGCTGTTCTCAGTGACGCAACCAAGTGGTGGGGTTAGGGGTTGCATGATGCTTCAGAACTTCCCTATTAATAAAATTCTCACTCATATTTTAAAATACACTTTTTACTCATTTTCTTCCGTAATGAAAGTTACTCTATATTGCAATTTAATATATTATAAATAATTATTCACAAATAAATAAATATAAAATTTAAAAATGTAATAAATGAAAATTTCTTTATAATTACATATCTTTAAATATACCGGTACCATAAATGAAAGAAAATTCTATATAATAAAACATTAAGTCGACTGATCACTACACCAATAGACCCTCCATCTGCCTGAAAAACTCTCGTTGCGTCACCGACTCTTCGTTATCCTGATATCAATATCATTCCCGTTATGCTCGTATTGCCGTCAATTTGAGGGTTTGTGTACTTTTCAGGTGCGATTGTCTGTGCCGCGGGCTATGCTGTAGCGCCCAGTTTGTGTGCTGTTTTGGGAATAGTACACAATCACGTTTGACCATACATTCACCTATTACCGTGCCCTTTCCAGCCGTTGAAACCTATCCACGCATCTCTCAGTTATTTACATTATCCGCCGAAAATATTTTTGATACGTGGAGCCGCCAGATGTATTTCTGCCTCCTTCCCCCGCAGAAATCGGCTCGCGCCTCCCGCTTTGCGAATCGTGATATACGACCTCTTGTGTGTAGAGTTCGTGCGAAGTATCTGTGCACTCAACGACCTTTAAAGTGGGAGCGAGAGGCCCGAAAAGGGAGACCCTGAGCATGCGCAGTAGAGCCATCTATGTACATGATAGCTGTTTAGGAAAGATGCGATCTAGGGATTGTACTCTCCCAGAAAACTGTTATGTTTACGTTAGAAACCTGTTTAATTGTTTTTCTTATGTTCTTCCTTACTCGAAATGGAAATGTAATTAAGGATTTGCCTGTCGACAAGCTAGGAAGTCGATGTTTTTGAGACGGCATTTAGTGAAGCCGTCTCCCTCCTCTGTGGCGTCAGCCCAAAGCATATATTAATCACGCGAAGTTCACGTTTCAGGTGACTTACTCGATGAAATCCACGACTTTGAAATAAATATAAACTGGCTTAGGTGTCTCAGGGCATCACCTGATGTCATCACAGAGCCTCTGACCGGAAGGTCCTAGGGTTCGAATTCCGATAGTGGCCGGATTTTTGACACGAGCGAAGTACCACAATCGAGTTGAGCCATTTTCTGGAGAATAATTCTAGCGGCCAGATGCTCTGATCTTTAGTTTTATGTGGTTTCTGCGATTAACACGAGGCGAACGGTGGAGCAGTACCCTAACGATCTGATCACGAAGTATGCGCTCTTTCTTTTCCATTCCTGGTTCTATCCTTACCCATTCTTACACTTAAATGCACTACATGACCACAGTTGCCGGGAGACCACCGCTTAGAGCTTGCCCTGGGTGGGGCGGTGCCCTACTAGTGGGAGATACCTAGTTAGCAAACCCCTCTAGCCGACGTGTAGGTCGGCATCGGATATCACTATTCAGCGGGGAAACGTTCCGCGACAAAAACGTACTACACTTACGTCCCTAATGACCTTAGGCAACACGCAAGCAAATGCACGTGTCACACATCCTAGGCATGGGGAGTGCGGTGCCTGAGCCAGGGCCTTTTAACTCTCCATGTACCGTGGTGGAGACCCATACAGTGGCGCGCTCTCCTCTAGCACCTTCTTACAGGAACTAAAAGACGAACTGCTGCCAACGCTACTTCAACCGTGCGTGGCTGCTGCGTAGGTTCGCGGGACGTACGCAGGCGGACGTTACACAAAATAGCGTCCGATGTTTGCGCTTTCTTCTGCGGTTTTTTACATGTATATATTATGAATAACTGAACATTTAGAAGATACTTTTCGTATTTCTCACAAATTAGCCAATTTTTATGTGCGGATGTTTTCGAGCCTAACCTGCAGCTGCACCCCGCGACGCTAGCGCCTCTTATAGTAGCACCCTCGAGCTTTACTTTTTCGTTGTTTTTTTATTTAAGTCGCATCAACTACTAGGTCATTAACAACCACTATTAGATTTAACGTTATGGTGTGAGGATGAAACGATATGGTGATGATGAGGGTGAAATGACGAACACATACAAACATGCCCAAGGCGGGACTCGAACCTGCGACCCTTCGGTCCGAGATCACTACGGCACTACTGTCTTAGCGATCTCTGCCACGGGGCTGACTCCCTCGAGCTTCCGGTTTTTATGGGAAGTTACAAGACCCTGACATGAGCGGTGGTTTGGTCGTGTGCGCAGGTCGTCCGCCGGCGCGCATCGCGTGGACGCGCGACGGGGCGGCGCTGGCGGCGGCGGAGGAGGTGTCGGCGGAGGAGACGGGCGCGCAGAGCACGCTGCGCGTGGGGCCGCTGGCGCGCGCAGACCTGGGCGCAGCGCTGCAGTGCCGCGCCGCCAACAGCCCGCTCGTCCCGGCGCTGCGCCGCGCGGTCGTC
The DNA here is from genome assembly GCA_031308135.1 of Acheta domesticus. Lineage (NCBI taxonomy): Eukaryota > Metazoa > Arthropoda > Insecta > Orthoptera > Gryllidae > Acheta > Acheta domesticus. The sequence goes on along the minus strand of JAHLJT010000631.1, from coordinate 178,034,569 downwards.
CTCGACCTGCAGCGTGAGTACGCGCACGCGCGCCTGCGGCGGCGTTTTTTTCCATTCATTTGTTTATTCATTTATTTTTCTGAATTTACATCGTTCAGCCTTTCGGCTCTACGGTGATGACTTATTGATGACAGACAGATGATTGGTGACTTACACTAACCATAAAAAGTACGAGTGGGAAAACTCAATGAGCACCAGCAGAACATCACTAGAGATTAATACTTACATGGCTATCCGGAAGATGCCGCGTCCAAGGCACACGTGCAACACAAGGCACAGGTGCCAACGTTTCGGCCGCCATGTTGCAACATTCATCAGGGCGTAGTAAAGCATTACTATGCCCTGCTGAAGGTCGTAGCATTGCGGCCGAAACGTTGGCACCTGTGCCATGGACACGGCATCTCCCGGATAGCCATGTAAGTACTAACGCTGGCCGCGGAAGCCTACGCTATCAGATATTATTTAAATTACTGAAGTTAATTATTTCCATTCAAACGTGGAAGAGCAGTTTAAGAATGAATGAAAGGGATATCTGTTTTTTTATTCTCCGAAAGGGTGGGTTATCTATGCCTAGGTTGTAAATGGATGGTCCGATTATGTTAGGTAGGTGGAAGAAGAAATTGTGGGATGCAGTGGGGTTGCACAGCGATCGGCAACCACCCAGCAGCGTCGGGGCACGGAGAGTGGTACCTTCGCCGCTCGTCATGGAATTAAAATGAAGACACTGATATTTTGGTATGTTTGGCACTGGGTGGAGCAGAGCAAATATTTCTCTGTTTCTGAATCGTTGTTTTAAAATTGAAAGTTGAGTTCGTATCGGAACCGAGATTTGAGCAGCTACACAGCGAACTTTGCCTTACATTATAAAGGCATAGAAAATTATGCTACAGTAAAATCTTGTCTAAACCGGAATCGATTGGGACAAATTCTTTTTCCTCCTTAGGAAGGTTTCCGTTTTATGCAGGGTTGTACGTTTATCACACTTTTTATATTGATATTCCCGTCCTGAAACTAGTAACAATACTTTATTATAATTATAAAACATATACTAACATAAAACTTATTTACGGAAGAAATCACCAATAAATGAATATTAAACATAATTATTTCTACAATTCTGTAAAAGGAAATATTTCACTTGTTCATTGAATTTTTTCAACATTAATCTAGAGGTTTTACTTATTGGTTTTCTCCCTTACCTTTTCACCTTTTCAATCGTTTTCCAAAGTTGACAAATTGTAATACTTTAAGTTTTATGTTTTTTCAATAATTGTCAAACTTGTTGTGAAACTCATTAAAACACACCCCCTCACTGGCTAGTCGGTGCACCCGGAATTCTCGCACTCTCTTTCATCGCACAATGCGTCACAATACTAGGTCTATCCGACACCCTCGCATGGCCTTGAGCAATGCGGCTCTGGTCAAAGGGTTGCGATTGCCAGACGCGTGGTCAGACGGAAGAGCAGGCCTCATTGCCTGACTTTCACCACGTAAAATAAGGCATTAATTCAATTCAATTGTCAACGCGAGGCAAGGAGACGCGTGAATTAAATTCATTCTCGTACACCTACCCATGCTTAGAGTCAGGAGAGAGGGAATTCCCCTAAAACTTACGCCTTGAGTGACAAATGACCCCAAGGTCGATTTCTACGATAACAGCGGAAGCCTCTTTCATTCACTGTACGGCTGCCACGTGTGAAACTCATGTAACATGGACAGAGATATTAAAACAAACTTACAGATGCATTCATTCCATTAAGAGTATTTCGCGTGTCTCTGCGAACTGCATTAAATTAACAGAAATTCCGTTTCACGAAGGTTTCCCTTCCTGCAGGACATGAAAAACCGTTCCGCTTCTGCGTTGGAAAGATTCCATTTTATGCTGTGTAAAATGCCATTTAACCTCACGGGCCGGAGAAATTTTCCGCTTAAGGCAGGTTTCCGGCATGTACAGGTTCCGGTTTAGACAGATTTTACTGTATTACATATTGACATACAGAGTTGTTGTTGTTGTTATTATTATTATTACTATCAATTATTATTACTATTAATTATTATTATTACTACTATTAATTATTTTTACTATTAATTATCATTATTACTATTCTTCTTGTTCTTTTGCCTTTTCCCGGGGTCGGTGCTAATGGGTGCGGGCTCAATTTTTATTAATTTTTCCGCCACTTCATTTTCATGTATATTTAGCAATGTTTTTATGGCCGGATGGCCTTCCTAACACCAACCACAAGGGACTCGCAAGCACAATACACACAGACAGCACACATACAATCACGAAACACACACAACCATGCCCAAGGCGGGATTCGAACCCACGATCCTTCGGTCCAAGATCGTCACGGCACTACTGTATTAACGATTTGGACCACCCGGAATCGGCAATTACGACTATTAATTATTACTATTACTATTAATTATTACTATTACTATTAATTATTACTGTTACTATTAATTATTACTATTACTATTAATTATTACTATTACGTATTGCTACTATTATTAGTTATTGCTATTATTATTATTATTATTATTATTATTATTATTATCGGTGATATGAAACTGATTTGGGCGCCTGAATACTAAATATAATTTTACTCCCTCCCAAAGGTTATATACAGTTTTTCCTGTTTTATGACTTCACAAAATAGGATATGTAAACATTTTATACAACCCCCATATGTAAACATATGGGGGTAAACATTTTAATGGGTGAGTATATAATATTTCTAAGCGTTTATTTAACAGAAAATGTATAATAATTCGATTAAATTGTACATTATATCAAGTATCGTACATTACTTTCTAAATATTCTGGTCGTTTCTGAACATCCTAGCATTGGAGTGATAAAACAAGAAGAAGTACACCTTCAAAATGTAATCGAAGATATAAACTGCTTTCATTTTGTAAATTACACAATGAGAAACAAAAGAAATCCAAGAAACACAAGGGGATCCAAATCGGGGGTTTAACATGTATCATTTTAGAGCAATGTACCATAATAATATGTGTTACAGCGTGACGTGTGTTGTGGATTGGAAGAGGGCTTTCTGATTGTTTTATGATATAAGCAATAAATTCTAAATTGCTCGCCTTATGTCATTTTGACTCACCCATGTCGGACAATAGTAACATATTAATACACTTGTGACAATGCACTGTTATATACCGTACAAAACCTATCATCTCTACTGAGCGTATATTATGAGAGATCAACACATTTAGAGAAGATTAAACAGAAAACGGTGTTATCGGCTAAACACATAATCTCTTGGTATAGGAAGAGCTTTTTCTAGCAGTGTCGTAAACTAGTGGCACTACAACACGTACGTATACGTATTCTCGCATTCTTTATAACGGTTGCATAATTTTATAATACTACTTGAACATAGAATTGGGTAGTTATTGAAAAATTGAAAGGTAACGTCAAAGTAAAGTTATAATATTAAACAGAGTATTTAGATCTACAAATTCAAAATTCTTATAGATTGTATTTATTACTTTCTTTTATTTCTTCTATTCCTTCATGTCAAGTAATATTAAGTTTAATTCGATTTATATTTTGAAACATATTGTACATGACATTACTGAAAGATCTAATTTTGAAGAATTCAATTAATAACCTGATTATAGAGAATAGCACAGACTTTCTGCTGCTAGTTAATTTTCTTATTTCTTTAGTGTGGGCTAGAAAAAACTTTGACCCACCTTCTTCTCAGCTGTATTTATTGACATTTAATTTTTTTCATATTTGCATTTATTTGGTCCCTTAATGTGACTCAGGAGTACTCAGAAAACCAAAATAAGGAAAACTGTTAATACAAAGTTTATTTTCAGTGGCCACTCGCCACATTCAAATCAAAATACTTGTGCAAAACCTGGTCGCCATATATCCTGGAGATATGCCATACACAAGCCCAGTCACAAATAAACCAGAAGCAAATACATTTAAGAAAATACCTAGCCGTTATACAAAGTTACAAGAATCTACTAGCTCGGTTATCGCACTCGTCCGCAGGGCCTTTTAACTCCCATATAGCGTGGTGGAGACCATTACAGTGGCGCGCTCTCCTCTAGCACCTTCTTACTGGAACTAAAAAACGAACTGCTACCAACGCTACTTCAAACGTGCGTGGCTGCTGCTTGGGTTCGCGAATCTCAAGAAGGCGCGTAATGTTACAAAATATAGTGTCGATGTTCACTCTTTCTTAAGCGATTTCTTATACGCATATATTATGAATAATTGAACATACAGAAAACTCTTTTGGTATTTCTCAGAAATCAGAAAATTTTAATGTGCGGAAGTTGGCGAGCCTACCCTGCATCTCTACCCGGTGACACTAGCGCCTTCTATAGTAGCACCCTCAAGCTTTGTCTCCGGTTTTGATGGAGTTGCAAGATCCTGCTCGTCCGTAATCGCAATCTGGGCGCGCCGGTTATCAGTCGAGCAACCTTCGCCCCACTCCTTTGGGGAGGGGAAAGGAGGGGAGGCGCGCCTTCCCAGCACAGCTCCGCCGCGCTCGCTGTATCTCCTTGCAGTGGAAAGATTGACGTCCTCCCGCCAGCGGCGAGCCTTTTCTGCAGTGGCGATCTTTTCAATTAACTTGACCGCCACTACACTTAATAGTACAGATGAATTGTGACCTAGAATATTACAGAAATGTAAACCCTGATTATACATACAAATTTTCATTAAAAAATTTAAGCATTTTTTGAGAAAATATCGTACGGGCGTTTTTTAAAATGTCCAGTTTTGAGTTCATTTTACAGTACAATTTTTCAGTTTCAGTTTTTTGAAGAAAACTTTTCATTTCCAGGCACTAATGTTGTTCATGGACAAAAGGGCAGACGGGTAGACGGACGGGCGGGGAGCGCACGGACGGACGGACGGAGGGTGACATGAAACAGGCAGAAGGGTAGATGGGGAACGACGGACGGGCAGTCAGGGGACGAGGGTGGTCACGGGCGCTTGGGGAACTGCCAGGCAGTAACTGACAGACGGCGTATAAGGAGCGTATGAGAGCTTAGGAGGGGCAGATGGGCAGACGAGCAGACGGCCGAAGAACAGTCAGGAGGGTAGACAAAGGTCGAGCGACCAGAAGACGGGGGTGAGGGACGGGAAGACACGGGACCACGACGGGCTGACGGACAGATGGGACATCAGGGGGGACGGTTAGGTGGGTGTGTGGGTGTGTGGGTGGTTGGCGGGCGGGCGAACGGGCCGACTGTCAGATGGGCTGCAAATGGGTCTAATACGCTAAAAAGCTATTGACACCAAATTCTTCTTCACAGCTGACAGTCTTACGTTGGAGGATATTTTGTGTGAGAAAATGCGATTCATTCTCTGAACATGATAGATGTTTCATAACCTTTATAAAGTGCACAATAAAAATATATATTTTTCTAGCAATAATTATTTCTCTACAAATCCTAGAAGGCTTAATAAAATCATATTTCAGTGTAATGTAAGTAGCATTAAGTGAATCCCAGAACACGTATGGTGATGTATGTAAGTGGGTAAGTTTCACAAGAGTCTATTATAGTAAAGCTCTGCTAGTTTACGTCCCATAAACCTTGCAGGATGTTGCAAACAGTTTCACTCCAGGTGCAGTTCAACGTACTTCTAGTGTCTTTAGCGTCATTATTCACAGAGCTATAAAGATAAAACACACAGCCTCGGCTTCAGAAAGACAAGTCTTCATCTTCAACAGTTTAACTGCACATAAAAGATACGAAGTAAACGCCTCGGACAGCCATGAAATGTAAAAACATATGAATAAATATATTCTTTATAACTACATGTTGCACGTAATTCATGTAATAAAATGAGCTACCAGCTTTACGGTAATTAAATGAATAAACATTTTTATACATTGTAGATCCTGGAAATGTTACGTATACTTTGCGTATTTTTGCTTACTTCATTAACAAATAAATAAATTTCAAGATGTAAATTATTTTGAAAAAGAGAGCGTGACTTGGTTGGGAAAACGCATCACGTAGAAATGTGTTTCTACGAAGGAACGTCTTTGCCCTAAATTTCTTGCACCGTGAAGTAGGGAGTACATAACTGCACGCCATGTGTATGTTCGTTAAATTAGAGAAGATAAAGCCATAGAGATAGAAGCGGAGAAGAGGAAGAAAACAGAAAATAAAAGCAAACGAACCCCAGCATTACAATTCATTGTTTACCGTGCAATTTCCTATCCTCTATTTCATTTCTGTTAAAGGAACTGCGCCGAGAAATTCGCAGCGACTTTCCTGCCGTGTTCTTTCGGGGCCGTTATTAAATTAGTAATAGTGTACCTACCTTTCAAAATTACGCCCCGCTCAGTACCTTTAAAGCCCCTACACGCACTGCGAGGCCCAGCCAGTGCTCGCCCGTGGCACGGCGCGAGGCCGCCGGGTTTGTTTCGCTTTAAATTTCATTAGCAGAATCCACGGCGGACGAGTGTGCCGAGCACCCCGCTCTCTCCCGCTCTCCAAGGTGTTGCTACTTTTCGTTCTGATTTTCTCCCCATTAACACGTAACTGTCGCTGAACAATTAGCAGTCGATCGACGGTTTTAATTTGCTCGTGTAGAATGTAAAACAGATATATTCTTACGATCGCTTAATATGGGATTGCAAGTTATTGAAGTAAATTCACATTTAGTGCTTGAAGTGTGTTTTGTCTCCCATCTTCACCATTTTTTACACTACGAAGTCAGTCCCTTGGCTTCTTTTCTCTTTAAGGTGCATACAGGAAAGAAAACCACGTAATCTTCGTAGTGCCTCTTTAGAATTAACTTTGTGTAAGTAACTCTTATTTATTACTTTACAATTTTTGTACAGTGGCAACACACACGTGTAATACGAATTATGTGACAATTATATGACTCACATTGCAATAGTCAATTTTCAAATTTTATTGTAAATACGTGCTTTATTCTAAATAAAAGCTCAAATTTTGTTTACTTCTTGAATGGCGTAATTTTAGAAACGTGTATTTTTATTCATAAGCAATTTAAAGTTATGACAATGAGATTTTCTGTTTTCTTCTGAAGACTACATAGAAATTCATTGGGTTTTCTCATATTAAAGTTTGCACTGGGACTTGAGCCTATCATTATAGACGTATAAAATAAAAATGTTCTAGCATCAGTGCTATACATGAACTGCCTCAACGCTTCATGGATATTTAAGTTGATGTACCGATGGGTATTTATGTTTATTCACTTCTGGCATTTTCATGCTACATTTTGATCATAAAAAAAGAGTGAGCAAGGTAAATATTCTGTTCTGATTGCATGAAATTCTATGGGAAGTATGGGACAACCTGCGGTCAGAAAATTACTGAGACTTCAAAAGTAATCTGATCATACTTTACAAGTTACTCGGAAGCGGAGTGAGGAATTTGCGATATTTTAATTTCACTTCAGGTAGAATTCTGTGATTTTTGTTGAAATTATGATTCCTACTTCTAGGTACGTATCACTATCATTCATTACATTTATGTTTTTTTATATGTTACATTATTATTTCAAAACTTTGTTGGCACTATTTTTATTCTATCATTACCTAATACACATATATTTTATTCAAACTTTATTGGAAAATAAAACATTAATAGTGAAAAATAGATTCATTGTACATTGACATGTTAGAACCCTAATTAAACTTCCATTAACAACAAATCATGCTAAACCTCCCTTCACATTCAAATTCGAATTTGATTACATTTCAAACGAAATCTGGAACCAAATAAATTCAATCACAAGATAATTGTGTATTAAAATACGCATATAAAGGTGATCAGCCTAAAAATACTACGCTTATACTTCACTCCACCACCATCAACAATGGAAACAACCTGGAGCCAGCCAACAACTTAGAAATCTACTACACAGGAGGAATCTACTACGTGGAGGAATACAGAATGACTGAAATACCGCCACTGGAAACAAATTAAAAGCCGAGTAGCTTCTTTTGGTCGAGGCCGTGAGGATGGAGTCCGCACGTAGTAACGAGACTCTTACATTGACACGACCAGAAACAAATCATTTGAAACAAAATCACAATAAGCAAAGAGAGTGAATTGTGACAATTAAGAAACACATTGCTTCCTGAACCGATTATTATATTGTAATAATAAGCAAATAAACAGGGCTCACATTTGAGCAAAAAATTCTTTCACATGATGATGGATGGCTTTACATTTTGCATTTACAGAAACCCTTAAACGTCGTTTTCTTAAACATTTTTCATCGAAAATTTCCATATAGTTCGAGGTTTTATTCTCCTATGATATTCTTAAAGTCTTATTTTAGTTCTACCTCTAGGGGATTGAAAAATTTAGACAATGTGAAAAAATATAGTATGGGCAGCGATAGATGGTAGTTGTGAAGAATGTGGGACAAAACCGAAAAGTTAACCAAGACTAAAGAAATTAGAAAACTAGGGAGAGAAAATCTGTGCCATCCTGTACACTATGCTGTCAGCATTATACTTTCTATCAGCATTGACTTTGATCTGATACCAAGTATCTCCATCCCGTGGTGAATGCTTGGTACTACATGTTTAAAATTACGTTAAATTGATTTCAACCAAAATAGGGGAATATATATATATTATATTTTCCACAGATTAATTCATACCACTCTTTAAGTAAAGAGCGTTTGGGAATACTTTTTAATTCTCCAGAAACGTTATTCTTCTCTCAACAGAAAATGATGTGATTTCTTCACATTCTAGGCATACTTACTATTGGAGTTTGTGGATGAAACTCGTGCTAAACATTGAAGCAGTCTGATAAAGATGGTGAAGAAACAGATTAAAATTATGAAAATAAAATAAAGTCGAAAGTAAAGCAAAACGAGAAACGTAAGATAAGTACCATTATATTGACAGACAATTAAGTCCAACTTTTGAATGTTAATTTCAAGTTCTATATCAAAATATTTGTCCGCGATGAGAATATTTCAATTTCGTATCAATCTCCTAGTTCTGCTTGCACCTCTGTGTTATTATTTCTTATACTCGCTTTCAATACACCTCTAGATTTGCAGATATTGTAATCCTCTTCATACATGAATTGAATTTTTACAAAATATATTGAATGTAATTCTATTTATATGGATGTTTTACTCTTCAACACCCAAATGATACAGTTTGCATCGAAGTGTATAGAGGAAAAATCCAACCTCACGCTTAGGTAGCCATGATACAATGTCCCATAATATTTCACGTCCAGCTTGTTGTTTTGATTTTCCGTTATGCAACAGAATTGTATTTTGTTTTGTTTATTTTCTCTCTACTTTTAGAGCCCGATTTTCTATTGTGTATTTTATATCATGTTTTGTTCGCACTATTTAAACTCAAAATTGCTACAATTGGATACAAAATGCTTTTTCTGGTAGCTTACCACAATCAGTACCTTACGCTAAATAAATACATGAATTAGCTGAATGCCCGCTCAAATTTCCTCTTTGGAAGTCATCCATGCTTCATAATACCGTTTCATTAATTATTTCTGGACCAATGTTAAAAAGTAAAATTTAATGAACTGTTCACTTTACATTTCCATAAATCTTAAAATCATTTTACGTTCATTTTCGCAAAGTGAGTAAACATATGCTTTCTCAATTATTTTTCAAACATTTAATATTAATAATCTCTACACGCCAATAAGATATCGTCAAATATAATGGTTAAAATTAACAAAAATTATTAAATGAAAAATCTCATTAAACAAAATTCATGTTCTGGTTAACCTTCAGTAGTATTATAATTTTATTTTGGATCTGGTAGTATTCTTAGTTTTAAAAATATGTTAACAATTAAGTCTCCATTGATTATTAAGTTATTAATCCGAGTTTTATAATAGGCTAGAATTTGTGTCTAAATCTCGAAAATATTTTACGGAAATTCTACGCCTCTCAAACGCTTGAAATATCTGAAAACAAAATATGGATGAGGGCCTTTCTCCATTGCTCCTACTCCCTGAAAGACGATTAATCGACCCATCGACTGGCCGTGGGTCGTGAAATACGGTGCGTGTAATCTCGCACCGTCGAGGTGTTGCGATGAAGAATAGAGTAGAACGGGATCGGCTGGTCCAGTGATTCATTGAAATATTGATACCTTGAATATCACGATACTGTTATTAAAAGATTGATTGACGTTCACAGCTAAGGTTCTGCTTGCGACACATTTAATATCGTCTAGTTCCCAACTAAGAAAAATTGTTCTGGTTGACATATATTCTCAGATGAGTCAAACAGTTATGAAACCTTTTATGACATGAAAATACGCCATTGAAAAATAGTATTGTTTAAAAATGTTTTAATTAAAATTTCGTACGTATTAGCAGCAACGTTTAAACAGTTAACAGTTAATTTTAAATTTCGTCAAACATGCGGCTAGTCGATGACATCGTTCGTGCTGACCGGTGAGTGACTGCAGATGAAGTGAGGGAGATAATCCGACACAATTCATCTATAAAATTTCAGTTTCTGCATACAAGAATTCAATTATACAAGGCTGTCTCGTACGAACATGGATGTCGACCAGTTTTCAAATGACTGCTGTGCTGGTACATGTTGACGTAGAAAGTTACTACTACGGTAGATTGTAGGAGAAGATTTGAGAAATAGTTTCAAATTTTTCACTTAAATTTTAAGTAGAAAAAATAGGAGGCGTTAGTTTTTGGCTAACCTTTCGGAACAAGTTCTCATGAAAGAGGTGCACTATAATTTTTGAAAGTCCTTATTTTGTAATATACTGAAGTGTGACTTGTAACTTCAATGCAGCAAAACTAACTGAGTGTTCATGACGTGATACTCAGAGTGAAAACATTTGAAATCGGAGTTCACATTATCAATGAATATGAACTGTACGCAATAGGAAATTTCTGAAAACAATAACGGAAAAGTCATTGAATATTTGAAAAATGAATCGACAAATGCAGCGCATCATTAATTGAAGCGCATCGGTAAAAATGCAAAACGTCCTTTTCTGCGCCAATCGAGCACTTCAGTAAAAATTCAAAAACATACAATGTTTATCTCTTCCGCTCCCTACCCATTGCTCTGAATCAAAAGCCATGTCTCGCCACTCATGACGAATTATTTAAGTCGGAGCTCCAACACTTTTGAACCAAACATATTTTGTTTTACTTTTACACCCAGTTACGAACAATGTAACTACAGCGAATCTCGTAGAATGTAGCAAAGAGAGGAAGAGACAAATAGAAAATAGGGAGCTGTTACCACTTGTAGTACACACACAAGAGTACATGGTATTACAGGCATGTACACAAAAGGCATACAGGCAATGTCAACCGATGTAGAACAAGCAATTTCAAGAAAAGCGAGAATATAATGTCTATAAACAAGAGTACATTAATATCTATAAATGCACAACATTACAGAAGCAGATGTTTTTGTGGAGTTAATGTGAATCCTCTAACGTGACGGCGAGGGAGATGTTGCTACCGCTAGAGAATGCTTGTGAAAGAGAGAATGACGCTAGCAAGCCAGAGAGGAGTTTATTTAAGAGCATGAAGAGTTCATCTGTTTACACCGCTCAACAACAAAAAATGTTTGAGTTAATAGCTAAAGACTATCCTACGAAGTTTGTTAAGAATTAATGTCCCACAGAAATTTAAGCATTCAAAATACAGTCTGAGACTGAAGAAATAAATGTAAATAACGTATCGGGTACTCACACTTCTAATTTAAGTTATTCCCCATGTTCCTAAGATCAGTAATAAAATTCAAAAAAATTGTAAGAAACAGTTTCAATGGGAAATAAATCTTAAAAATAATATTTTGAATAAAATTAATGTAATTAAGAATATTAAAGATATAATACATTAAAAGGAAAGGAGGGGTACTGTGTATCAGATAACGTGTCAAACTTATGACAAAAAATACATTGGTCAGACTAAATGAAAATTAGAAACTAGAATCAAAGATTATGAAAGGAACATTAGAGAGTCATTTAACAGGCAGAACTCAGCAACGATTCATAAAATAGAAACGGGTCATAAATTGAATTTTGCAAATGTCAAAATTCTTGATAATGAGACCACGAGATTCATAAGAATAATTTCTGAAACATTACATATTAAATTAAACAAAACCATGAATTCGATGGTAAAATGTAATGACTTTGCCAATGCATGTGACAATGTATTAGGCAGAATTAAATAATATTTCAAATGAATCAATTTACATCATTCAATTTCAACCAAAAAATCTCCTCCATTATTGACCCTTTCCTCGCTATGGTCACCTGACACCTACCTCTCAATTCCATTCATTTTTTGTTACGTTCACTGAAAGAACTAAACTTGGCATTAGTATAAGGTCATGTGCACTCCGCAACTATTTTTTAGTAAAATTTATAAGCCATTTATTATATGAATGGCTCGAATAATTTTATTATTGCATTGTGATTTCATAATGAGAATTTGTCTCATCAATCCCAGAATTTATTCCAACGAGACATTTTGTTTTCATCCATGTTGCCAATAAATATGTAATGAATCTACAAGAGGTAAGCTTCTATTAATATTGTTTTCTGCTTGCTTGATGTCTTCTTTCATAATAATTGATTTCATTTTTTTAATATTTATGTATTAAATTTAATTTTAGCCAATGAAATGTACCTGAAGATAGAGAAAAACCGATCTCTGAAATGTATATAAAGTCTTAGTGGTGAAATAAACCAACTTTTCTCATTTTTATTTTCTCAATATTAACCTGATTGTCTCTAATAAATGGAACATTTTGTTAATACAATTATGGGAATCAATAGAAACTTAATAAAAAATTTTTCACTTCCCCAGGATTTTGCAACGAATCTACAGTACGTCGAGTATTCTGAATCCAAATATGCCATTAGTTTCATTGAATTGGCTCTAGTTTTTGAGCTACAGACGTTGTAATGAATTATGTTATTACTAAACTCACAGCATTTAACGTAAATATCTATCTTTAGACAAACACTATTGTTTTTTCCTTTTAAACATTGAATATCGCATTGTTTTCAGGATACTTTGGCTGAGCTGCGACTTATTATATCTTCTCTTGTTACAAAACTAATGAGTTCAGGAAGACTGTTGAACGACCCTAATGTATTATACTACATTTGTGGTAAAATGCGTAACAAAAATAGATAATAAATATTACAAACGTCATAGAAAAAATCATATGAAGCATATTTTGGTATGAAACTGAGTGAGCAAGATGGCAGACTGCTGCTGGAACCTTCAATGTGATTGTTCCTAATTTGCCGCATAAAAGAAAACATACAATGTTTTTCGAACAATTAAATGTGATTCGTTTCAGGACTGTAAATATACATATATTGAATATATTAATATTACGTAGTTCCAAGTGTTTGACTTTGTTTAAATAGGCATATCTAGTTCATTTAGTTCAAGTTTTATGCAATTACGAATAGCATGTACTCAATAAAATAAAATAATTTTCCATGCTATTTTCATTATTTCAAAAACTAGAGCCAATCTACTAAAGCCAATGTCATATTTAAAATCTATGCACCAACATTTTACCTTTTCGTCAATTAATAAGGTAGTCAAAAGGATTTACCTTTTGTGACAAGAACATGTGTGTTGACCAGTGTTATCATAACGAATGAGAAAGTTAAAAATGTGGCGAAAAGTGGACACGAAACAGTATTGCTACTCGCATTCAGACTTTAAAATTTCCATCAACAAACAATCATTGGTTTCAGTGGCACAATTTTTCGGTTTGGCAATAATTTGTAACACGAATTACAATTACAAAGTTGAATACCATTGAAAAGCGTAGAGCCCGTGGTAGGGAATTCCCTCAGCGTCTGTGTACTAGAATGTTTGTAAAGCGGCATGCCGCTCGAAATAGCAGCAGCAGTCCGGAGTGCGTTTCGCTGCACGTTCCGGCTGCCTCCTGCATCGCACCGCCTCTCCGAGCGCGCGCCCGCGTGCCAGGTGGCGCGGCGAGCGGACGGAATCCGCCCTTTGCGCCCCGCTCCCTCCCCATCCGATCCCCGGGGACGGCAGTGCTCGCAGCGACACACAGCGCCCGTGAAATACTCGCAGCCCCCGCCGCCGCTGACTTCCACCCCCATTCCCGCCTCTGCCTCTGCTGTGGCAGCGTCCGCCCCCAGCTGGACAGTCTTCGGCCCCGCCCTTCTCGCCCCGCCCTTCTCGCCCCGCCCTTCTCGCCCCGCCCTTCTCGCCCCGCCCTTCTCGCCCCGCCCTTCTCGCCCCGCCCTTCTCGCCCCGCCCTTCTCGCCCCGCCCTTCTCGCCCCGCCCTTCTCGCCCCGCTCTTCTCGCCCCGCCCTTCTCGCCCCGTGCTTTTTCTTCCACCCCTTTTGCCCACCTCTCCCCTCGTTTCCGCCTCGCTCCACACTTCTCTTACCACCCCGCCATTCCCTTCCTGCACGGCCCTTCCCTTCCCGCCAAGTCCTTCCCGTCGCGCAACGCACCTCCCACCGCGCCACGCCACGCCGCGCCACGCCACGCCACGCCACGCCCCGTTCTTCCCGCCCTGCCACGCCCCGCCCACCCGCGGTCGCATTCGCATTCACACCCGTCAACCCTCATCCTCAAACGTATCCTCTTGCGACCGGCGGCGGCGGGGGCCCCCGGCCTACTCTTGACACCGCCAGCCCGCTGTCTCGCCAACACGACTCTACCACCCGACTTGGTTCGTGCCCGGCCAGGTTTCGATGTCTACTTGGCCACGATCCACATCTCAAAAATTGGGTTTTTAATTAAATTGGGTTAAAATATCAACAGAAAATTCTAGGATAGCACATGTGTTTTGCGGGTGAGCAGAAAAGAAATTAGTTTTGAAATAAAATAGAAGTGTTCAATGTGGGTAATTCGAGAATCAATTAAAAGCAATTGCAAATCAATAAATATCTACATTTACTCGTGAATATTTAATATTTGTTTAAAATAACTAGTTATAATACAAGTCAAGAATACATACACTCTACATACATATACATACACTATTAAAGGAAAATAAGAATTGAAAAAATAATTTCCTAAATGTGTTTTGACAGCTAATTTTACTTGAGGTATACCTATTTCACCAGGTAATTTAAACAATTTTTAAGACATGTTTACCACAGAGAATCTTAAAAATCACTTTGCAAACCATATATTCAAGAAGTTATTGGGCAGTCGAAAGCCGTATATCAACCTATTGATAAAATAGTCGCATTATATTTATGTCCTAAAAGATTGTAGTTTTCTCTACATAATTTCAAATTTTAATTTAAAATACTATAATAAAAAAATATAATTGAAAATAACTTTAAATTAATAATACCAAACAACACGTTTAAATAGGGCACAATATATAAAGCGATCAAAACTCAGAAGGGTGTCCGGGATATGAGTTAGCCCGTCCTTGAAGCGATCCACACATCTGCAATACTCCTAAAAGGATACGACTTATTTTTGACTACAAGATGTGTTTTCTTCCATGCTACAATTTTGGTATATGTTTTTTTTCTTTTTAATTTTCCTCGAAGTCTCTTCGTTCTTTGCGCCTTCGAAGCCAACAAAACGATGTCTCCACAATTGTGGTTCTCAAAGAGTTAACCTTCGTATAAATGCGTTCTCTTCGATTGGTCCATGGCCAAGCGCAGATAGGTGTGTGAATGAAAAATAAAACAGCGGCAAGACAAATAAATTTAAACGCCCGCTCTCGAATGAAATAAATACTCGAAGTGAATATGAGATTGCGAACTAAACCAGGCTCTTACTTACACTTACACGTTACTCTAAGTATGTAGTACGTATTCAAGTAATACCCTCATTTATACTGCAGAAGTCAAAGACGGTGGCTGATGTAATATCATTGAACGATATACGTCCACCTCGTTTAGTTTCCTAGCAAGTAAAAAAAAAACATGTTCATGAACTATTTCATACATTCCGAACCCCGCCTCAGTTCAATCCTCCTCCTTCCTGTGCAAATAGACATTGTATCTGACATCCTTTCCATTCTCATCCCACAAAAGCGCCCGACTCACCTCCAGTATTTTATTCGCTATCGCCCCCATAGTTTGTTCGTTATCGCCACCCTTATACGCTATTAAAACGCTATTTTCAAATGCTAAACTCCCGAAAGTTTTCGATTGCAGAATTCTAAATATAATAAACAAAACTTTTATCAGTGGAAATGCATCTCACAGACAGAGCAGTGGGAGCGGTTAACAGCGGGAATGTAACTATTACGAATAAACATTTAGAATTAAATATCTTAAAGGAGTGGATTGTTCACAATATGCCACATATAATCACCGCTATTTGATCTTCCTCATTTCAATCTTCAAGGAAGCTTCAAATAAGTTCTTAGACCAGCACGCATCAGAATCTATGACGTAATTCTTGGCGTGAGCGTGTCGGCGCTTCCTCTCTGGGCGAGTGCAGCGCAGCCTCCGCGCCCTGCCACCCCCTGCGGCTGGGGTGGGGGCGGGGCCGTGCGCGGGGGCTGGCGCTGGCGTCAGACCGCGTGCGCGCGACACGCGTGCGTGCAGCGCTGCGTCGCCGCTGCGGCAGCGCCACCCGCCTCCGCGCCGCGCCGTCGCCGCCGGTCGATGCCGGCCGATGCGGCGCCGCCCCCCTGCCGCCGGCCGCCGCTTCCTCGCTTGGCCTCCGACGTGACGATCGGCCTCCGTCGCGACGATCGGTCTGCGACGCGACGATCGGTCCCCGACGCGACGATCGGTCTCCGACGCGACGATCGGTGTCCGACGCGACGATTGCTCTCCGACGCGACGATCGGTCTCCGACGGGACGATCGGTCTGCGACGGGACGATCGGTCTCCCACGGGACGATCGGTCTCCCACGGGACGATCGGTCTCCCACGGGACGATCGGTCTCCCACGGGACGATCGGTCTCCCACGGGACGATCGGTCTCCCACGGGACGATCGGTCTCCCACGGGACGATCGGTCCTCCCACGGGACGATCGGTCTCCCACGGGACGATCGGTCTCCCACGGGACGATCGGTCTCCCACGGAACGATCGGTCTCCCACGGGACGATCGGTCTCCCACGGGACGATCGGTCTCCCACGGGACGATCGGTCTCCCCACGGGACGATCGGTCTCCGACGGGACGATCGGTCTCCGACGGGACGATCGGTCTCCGACGTGACGATCTGCCTCCGACTTGACGATCTGCCTCCGACGTGACAATCTGCCTCCGACGTGACAATCTGCCTCCGACGTGACAATCTGCCTCCGACGTGACAATCTGCCTCCGACGTGACAATCTGCCTCCGACGTGACAATCTGCCTCCGACGTGACAATCTGCCTCCGACGTGACAATCTGCCTCCGACGTGACAATCTGCCTCCGACGTGACAATCTGCCTCCGACGTGACAATCTGCCTCCGACGTGACAATCTGCCTCCGACGGGACAATCTGCCTCCGACGGGACAATCTGCCTCCGACGGGACAATCTGCCTCCGACGGGACAATCTGCCTCCGACGTGACAATCTGCCTCCGAAGGGACAATCTGCCTCCGACGTGACAATCTGCCTCCGACGTGACAATCTGCCTCCGACGTGACAAATCTGCCTCCGACGTGACAATAGAATTCATTTTCTTGTTTCTTTTGCTGATTTATTCGTCACGAAAGCATGTTTTCGTCACTTTCTGTAACATATTTGTACGAAGTGTAACTTATTTTTAAGCAAATATAACTCAAGAACCAAATTATCGTGAGTAGAATTTAATAAGAAGTATCATTAATTTTACGTTACAGGCTTATCCTACTGGTGGTTTACAAAAGCTTTTGTGGAGACAAAATTACAATTTATTTTCCATGCACAGCAATTCTTTAAAATATTTTACTTCTTTTCTAACTTGCTAACATTAAACATTTATCCCTTCCTTACTACTAGCAATCTGAAAATCGTATTATGAGGTAAACTGTGCAGTAAATGTTAAAATAATAAATCATCGAATGTGTATGGCAATTTTTCATTATGCTTCTCTCTCTTTTATATTTTATTTATTGCATCTTAACTCTACTAGGTTTTTGGGTATTGAAGTTATCTGAATCACAAAAACAAATGTTATTGTGACACGTCATCTCAATTTAACACTTCCTGTTTGGGGAAGTTATGCTCTTTCTGGAGTCAAATTAAATATGTCTTAATTACCTAAATAGTCTTCATTAACTCGAGTTATAATACATGTTTTAAATCGCGCTCCCTAAAATGTTTGAAAATGAATAAATTATGAAATAGAATTCACAGATAATTTACTTTAAAGGGGCACGTTAAGGCTTATAGAGATTAGAACATTTTCACGGCTACCTATTTTGAGAAAAATATTTAATTATGGGATTTGATTTCAGTTGGAAAAACATTTGACACTGGACTTCTCCCAAAAGAAAGAAAAAAGTTTTGAAAAGATAATTCATTTTTCGATGGAGACTTTGATTTTCTCTAAAACCTTTGAGATTTACTCTTCTAACTTTTACAAGCTAAAATGAATTGCATATATCAAATGTAATGAAATTAAAAGCAATTCACATTTAAAAATAGAAACACGTAATATATGTTTGACGCTTTATTTTCCAAAAAGAAAAATGAGCGTATTGACCTTTGTAAATAATTTCCCAGAAGAATTACTACGATTATTACGAGTTTCAAGAATAATAAATATACCACTGCATATTCTGTTCTCTTCATGATGTTAATTAAAATGGTGCCAAATTAGATACAGAATTAAAAACACGGATGCATGGTTCAAAAGTACCTATATCATTTTACATTAATTGCTTTCGGCTAATTAAAGTCATCAAGTCAACTTTCCTTAACCAGTCTACATAAACATTGCATAAGAGCGCACAAAACTAAATCTCGTGTGAAAACACTTTCAGTTTACGTTTAAATTTATTTCGTATAAACTTTATTACCTTCAGACGCATTTCGAAATTGAAATATACTTTATGAATTTTTTTTTTATGAATACTTTATGAATACCCTTTCAGAAAATAAAGAAAAATATATTTATTACAAAACTCGATGGATTCAGTCTGATATGTAGAGGAGAATATTTGGAGGCGTAGAGAGTGGATGGGAATAGAGACAATTCAGGAGAAGTTTATAAGATGGTGAGATGATGGGCTTTGATGCATGTACTCGTACGCCGGATTATTTGTTAAGGAAAAGTGCGGACAAGAAAATGATGTAACAGGCTGGAAAGAAAGCAATGAATTATGAAGAGAGTTTGGAAAAATAAGGTGGGAATATGTTTACTAGGAGATAATTAGAGGAGATTAAGAGATGAAATAGAATATATTTGTAAGCTTTGGTGATGGGAAAGCTGAATAATGAATTAATTGCTAGACAAAAGGTCAGAAGGTTGAAAGGGGAGGGAGCTGGAATTAATATGTGAGCCGATGGAGTTGGGAATATTGACGATTACGATGATGTATGATTATAGAGTAGATATAATGTATACAAAATTATACTGTGCAACTGGTTACCGTAGTTCTTAAGAAAGAAAAAAGAAAAAAGAAAGAAAGAAAAAAAGAAAGAAAGAAAAAAGAAAGAAAGAAAGAAAGAAAGAAAAAAGAAAGAAAGAAAGAATAGAAGTTAGCATTGCAGCTAGTTATCGACTAGGGCATGAGTTGAATGCTAACAAATATTGAATCAAGAAGATAGATTGCGTAGAATTTGTGGTGTGAAGGAAGAAAATTGTAAACACATAGGAGAAATGTATGTTGTCGGTGGAGGAAACAATCATGGAGGAGAGAGTGCGTACCAGAGAAGATTACAAGCATTCTCGAATCTGAAGGACTGTTGAGTGTATGGAGAATTATACAAGAAGGATAGGAATGTGAGATTAGTTCATTTTGATGATTTGAATGTACTATTCAAGAATGGCGACTCGTTACTTAACGTGTTAGCTCACTTTCCATTTATATTTCCAATATTAATCATCCTATTACTCCACGCGCTATTAGAGATTGACTAGTTTGTTTTTATAGTGTTTCCGCTATCTCTGCCTTTACCACGTTCAACCTCGACGTAAGTTTTCAATGCTTTAAATCTTTACTTTTCTCTTTACTCTGGCATTAACTGTTTTGATTCATTATTTAATGTTGTAAATGCATTGTGGATTAAAATGTTTGTGTAATAGGGACATGTGATTCTCAGAGTATTATATATAAACAAACACAAATGGGGACACTAATACTTCTGTGAGAAGTCAAGTGTCAATTAAAGTCCGTTGAGGCTATTAGTCGCAAGGACTGCTTAGCTCCTTAATGTTTAATTAGCATTACCAAATGTCTACGAGTGAGTTTCCTGACAACTGAAGTTTCAAAATAGATACAAGGCAAAGCATACATTTGTGATTGTTCTGCATGACATTCAACTATCTATTGGTATTTCGAAACAGATCGTATGGCTGAAATGGCCAATAGAACAACGCAACGGCTCGTTAAATATACATCTTTGTTCAAAGATACTACTTCCATAAATGAAACGAGAGGAAGTCGTCAACTTGCTTCATGATTTTTCTACCATATTGTGTCATAAAAAACGTGTTTCTTAAACAGGTCTTTGAATTCATTTAAAAGTTATTACTGGTTATTACACTTATTATATTGAGAATTCTATTTTCATATCACAATAAGTGTGACCCCCATCTAGTCTGAATATAGATCTCTGCTCGCCTTCGCATTCGGAGGTGATCACGATAAAAACTAATATTTCATTATGGTGTACGAGTATTCTGTCGAAGCAGTTGAATACACACCAAAGATTAACTATCCGCAAAAATTAAAGTCTAGGAGATTCAAATCACTACCTAATCAAATTAAACTGAAAAACAAAGAACGCATTGACAAACAAACAAGTGTTGTGCGTTTCACCTCGTAACTGTTGTAATCGTTTTCAAGTACCAAAAAGTATTCTGGTCAACTATCAATTTTATTCACAACATGAATACTACATGACAAAATTGTATACAATATTCTCGATTTTTTTCTAAGCAATCAGTTCTTCATACATCCTTACTAAAACTTCGGAATATATTTTAATACCTTCATAAATTTTTCAGTTTCCTTCAATATTTTACTATCCGAGGTAATTGCCACAACGTACACTGAGAGAAATGTTCTAGTAGAATGTACTAAATATGTTTACTAAGCGATCGTATTGTAAATACAAGTATTCATGTAGTAAGATTCTCTAAACATGATGCGTTGCGTTTAGTAAATCAGACAATACATAATCGTAAGTAAATGAATAACGTGAATTGTCAGTAGTACTATACTTGTTTCGTAGATAAAATCATTTGATGAAATTACGTTTCATGTCGTCACATTTACTAAACACTGTTTAGTTAGCGCGCGTAGTCAGCAACCTGACCAATTCGAATGGTTATAGAGCCCGTCTGAAGTGTGAGAATTAAACGCTGTATATACGTGGAATTATACGCAATAGAATTATACGGTCGTAGAATTATACGCAATATAAATGGCGTGTTTAGTATTTTATTGGTTTTCAATAATTATGTTATATTCTAAACTAATGGTAGAAATACCGTCGATAGCTTAAAGTCGGCAGCGTGCGTCCGTCACAGATATGCTTGGCTATAGCCTGTCAGGTAATCGAGGTTAAGGAAGTTACGAGTTCCCAGGGGTCGTAGGATGGGTGACCGCTCCGAAACCCTAGTTACTACCTTCCGAAGGGATAGAAGGAAAGCATTCCCTTTCACGTTTCGTTTAATTATTTTAACTGAAATCTGTTTAGTAAATATTTCTCAATGTATTAGTCAGCGCAACGATTCGTTTAGTTTTCTCCATTATATGCCATTCGTCACGGTATATGGCATTCGGTACGACCTGTTTAGTGAACATTACTGTACGTGCATTAGTGTGTTTCATAGCAGTTTCGTGAACGTGATTAAACACTTTGTCGTTCGAAAATATACTATACCGTTTAGTTGAACCTACTTCGTCATCAATTGTATGAACCAAACATTTCTTTCCATGTATATTTCGTCAAAATTTTGAAATGATTCCCGGCTCATCTTCGAAGCCGCACTCCATTTACAGAGCGTCCCATCGCTCTTCTCCGGAGCGCGCTCTCAAATAAGGAATCCGCTCGGAACAAAAACCAAGCGAGAGGCGGAGCGCGCGGCCCAGGTGAAGCGGCGGCCACCAAAAACGGCGTGGACAGCCGTAATGTGGCGCACATGCCTCTCTATTTGCGCGGGCTGTCTATTCAATCAGCTAAATGGAGTAACATTAATCACATTTCTCGAACAGCGCGTCCGATTGCGAGGCCGGTTGGGAGCAGATGTGGCGGCGGTTTCCCCCGTCCACTGCACGAAATCGACCACGCACCGATAGCTCTCGCCGTCGCCCGCCACGGACCGCGAACAAGAGACGAACAAACGACTGTTTATTCTCTGAAACTGGAACAAATCGGATGAGTTCGTTTCTAACTGCAGCTGTTCTCGTTTGGATCTTTAACATCTTTTGTAATTTTTTTATTCGAATATCAGAAGATGATGAAATTGCACATGATCTAAGCACTATCTGTACAATTGTGTGTAAATAATACATCTGATGAATGAGCCCTAATACAATCTTACATAGCATTCAATAATCGCCAAGAAGTAAGAAAGAGAATTATTTGAATAATTTAAATTTATTGGTGTTTTATATTAATTGAATTATACTGTATAACTATAACGCATTTTCTTACAGCAGCGTCACTGCAGGGTCTCTGATCCTGGGTTCGCATCCCGACGGTGGCAGGCTTTTCAACACTAGCTAGAGAGCTGGGGCGAGTTCAGTTGCTGTCTGAAGAGAATTCTAGCTCCTCTGATTGTTAGTTTTCCATGGTTTCTCCGATCAACACCACGCGAATGTTGGATCAGTACTTTAAGAAACGAGCCACGGAGCTCTCACGGTCTTTACTTCCTCTTTCTTGTTCTCTACCCACCTCTTACTTACACATGCACTAACCTATCACACTTGTCGGGAGACCGGTCTGGAGTTTAGAGCCTGCTGGGGATGTGCCGCACTGGTGGGAGATACCTGGTTGGGAAGAAAGCCCCGCAGTCCGACGTAGGTCGGCCCAGAATCTCGCCATCCAGCGGGGGATGGTCACCACCTCCTCCTGCGATAAAACACGTACACTTTACGAGACTAATGGCCTTAGCAGTTGACACGCTCGGAATCACTAATAAATCAATCTTATAGCTGTCAATGAAAAAAATATTTTCATGTACTCAGAAATATACCGATTAGGGATTTGTTTATTATACGTTTGAACGCTAGCAAAATTACTCTATCTTCTTTGTTGAAACCCTAATGGTGGATATATTGCTTTATTTGTGTATTTCACTTAATGTAAAAACGGGAGAATAATTTAGCGCTTCATACATTCAAACGAATATCCTTTTTGAAGTGAAATTTTCAAAATGATTTTATTTATTGATTTCGTGTCTCATAACTAAATATATATGAATTTCTTTCTTCCTATTTCGGATTATAATTTACTGACAATTACCACAATCTCAACATTCGTCAAAGTGGATGTATGGCGTTGAAATCCCATTGGCTGACCCACGCACTTTAAATGCATTACTAATCTCTCAGATTTAATGGTGCTTTCACAACGTTCCAATGTAGACCCACACGTCAGGCACAAACATAAAAATATATCCGCTTTGTTCATTATTTTCGTTGCCCAATACTTCATTACGGATTTTTTTGCTTTTGAGAGAGCACTCCGGAACAATGTGCTTCAACTGGGAAGGGGATGTGAGGTATTTTTCATTCCTAACAAATGACATGTGAGTCAAGTGCTAATGCATTTACATCCTCTGTGTCGCCATCTATCTTGCTCCACACGAATTACAGCTGTTTTCATTAGTATGCCTAGGAACAAAAGGGATCAGATCTAAACCTCCGTGAGATTATGGATTTGATTTATTGACTTAATGCTAGAGGTCACTCTTTGAGAGAGTTGGAAAAAACTAAAATTGGAGTATGTGCTTGTGCATGTTAAGGCTCTTGCAAATTTTGCAGGCTTGTTTTGAAATTTTTAACCATGATAAAAGTTAAAAATTATTTTATAGTGGGAATATGTCACTAACAAATAAGGAATATTACACTATATTATCGTATATTCGAGACAAATGCACGTTTTGCAATAATGCACTGAAAATTATTCAAATCCAGAAATACTAAAGATTCGTTACGTTGTCAATAAAACTGTTTCTGACACGTCTGGCTACTAATTAACTGTCCGGAAATAAAATTTCAACCCAATGAATACGTGTTTCAATTTACTCAAGCTTAAATGCACAGGTAATTAAGGTAAATTGCAATAAATGATCACATATGCTAGCCGATACGTGCGCTGGTTTTAAAATTTGGTGCCGATAGAATTTCCAAATGGTATTCCCTCATTGGAGATCCATACCATCTATTCTTTCACACATGAAATCACTCAGGCAAGGCATTTTGTTAGGAATGTCTCGCTCTTCATTTCTTGGGCACAAATCAGAAAAATTATCGGAGACTTTGAAGAAACTATTTAAAATTAGTGTTGAGTGCTCACTGGAAGCCGGGAATTAAATGAGGACATAATATACTATATCAGCTCCCATATTTGGCCGTTCTTACATTCTGTAATTTGATGTCCTAGCTGGTGGAGCTAATTATTTTGTTTATTTTGTATTTCCTTAACTTCAAATACTGTCAAATACTGCATGAAACTTACTATGGGGAGTAGTGGAATATGTGAATGTTTCTATTAGCTCTACACATACTCTACCTCTTATATGAAGTTGAATTATTAATACAGGTAACAACGAACATTTTTGGCAAGATTTGATAATAGGACAATATTTACTCGCCGTGTAAAAAAAAACTATTTTCAACCTCAAATAAACTGTATATTTTGACATCGTTTGCTATAAGTAAAGACTAGCGTACCCGTGCGAGAACTCTCGCACGCTGTTCCCCACCCTCTTCCTTACTTTTCCACTTTTCACTATTCAGTTTGTAATATATAGTTTTCTTCAATACTCTCTTATCCTCCGTTACTTGTTCTACATGTCACTTTGTAATTATTGATAACCATATAAAACACTCTTGTGAGTACAAAATATTCTTATTTAACTTTATTATAGAGCAACCCATTATTCATTCATATAGAATATCAACCAATTAGTAATTTCACATAAAGTTGCAAATTCTACTGACTCTGAATAGGTGGCGTAGAATGAAAAAGCGTGGAACCAGCAAAAATGGAATAGAATTGTCAAGAAGATCTCATCCTGTAGAGTCCGGTGTAAGGATCGTTTCTTTGAGGCCTTTGACCACAAAAGTTTAGTTTTTAAGGCCCTATGGCGCTTCGTTTAGGAGTTATTTAATAGATTCAAAAATACTTATGTGCGTATCGGGTTGCATTTTATTTGAATATTTATATGCGTTTTTTCATCAAATCCTTCGTATTTTTAAAGTCAAAGTGCAATTCCTCACGTCTTCGTGAAATTCTCTTTCTTTAGAGACTTCATTTATAAAGATTAGTTGTGTGTGAGAGCCGCTAGGGACTACTGAAATAATATAGGAGACGATACACTTGGTGCTCGATAACTCACTTATTCAAAATCTGAGGTACACTTACGGAATACAATGTAAATCGCAAACGTTCGCGTTTAAGATTCACGTCCTCGAAATAAACTGACGACCGCAACAATGAAATGAAAATCAATAGTGGTTTTGTTAATTATTTGTAGAGAATACGGTCGCTAGTTCCACATGTTAGGACGAAAATGCAATATTTAATGAAATAATTGACATTCAAACAATGTTTTTGTTGACAAGTAGAGAATGAAGACACTGAAAGACAATGATAACACTGTCGTTAAGCGCCTTAGCTTTCTCAGCACTAATGGCCACAGTTTCGTATCCTGTCTCATGCATGAAAAATCTTTTGTACATTAGCTGCAACGGCTAAAATAGCTTAGATGAGACGTTGGGTTACCTCATAAAATATCTCTCAGACCAAGGCGAGGAAGAGTACCTTCCCTGATATAGGTTAAGTCAAAGGATGCAGAAGGGTGTGCCACGTGAAGTGGTATACTACGTTTAAAATATCAGATACCTTCCTAGAAACTCCCGATAGGAGTGCAAAAGGGTGTATAAATGAATTGGAAAGACGAGGGTCGCTGAATATAGGATAAGGGAAAGCAACACTAAAGAATTTTAAAAATCAATTTTTTTAAATTTGTAATATAATAAATATTTTGTGTGTTTTATCAAGTTATCTTCAAATTTTACTTCACAATCTCCCACATGGCAAAATCACAAGATGTAAAATTTGGTAAAATTACAAAATACTTGATATAATCAGGTCCATTTATATTATCTCTCTATTGATTATAATTGTCTTCATAATATATTTTCCAATGATGTCATAGTAGCGTGAATTGCCGTCTTGTTGTAAGCTTCCTGTCTTCAAAGTTTGGATTAAAAATACAGGCCAACAAAAAAAAGTTTCAAAAAATATTTTAAATCTTGATAGCTGATTTTTATAGTTTCTTGGGTGCTGAATCCGCATCTGAACTATGTTCGTTTCCATCACTCACAGTTTAGTCACAATTTAATCTAGAAAGTTAAGGGATAATGTTATAAATATGTAATAAAAATGGAAATTCAAGTCTTTAGAAATACCAACAGAACTTTATTTAAATAAGAACATGGCTTTATATTCTTAACATTACAATCTATAAAGGCCAAGAAGCATGCACGTCATTTTTCATTGTATTTTTCATTGTTAATTTATTATTCATAATCATCACACGTTATTTTCAAGTGAATACATATCACCCATTCATCAGCGAAGTCGTTTATTTTCTCTAAACCTACACTGAGGATGTCCTAACATTCCTTTATGTGTACGGAAGAGCAACAGGTAATGATGTATATCTGTTATCATTATTTAATAGAACTGCTTTTGAACTAGTTTTAGAGGAACCGATAAACAGCCTCCATTCTTCATTTTTACTTTCCCGTATACGTATGTATATACGAAGTAATATACGTAGTATAGGGAAAGTTATGTAATTCTGCGGAAAATCGATTTCGAGATTAACGTAAATACACGTTTCGGGGTCCCCTGATATCGAAGAAGTGTTTTTTTTTTCAAAACGTCCGTCTGTCTGTGTGTCCGTCCGTCTGTGAACAACACTAGCGCTTAAACCATATGTGCGATTTCTTTCAATATGAATATACCCCGGTCAATCTGCTTCCACTCGAGGCGCCGCGATTTTGAAAAACTTTCTTCAAAGTTTGGGGGACTTTACAGGAAGGCTCCCAGTCATTTTCAAATTTTTCTCAAAAGCGGCTCCAATTTTTTCCTTATATTTCTAGTAAGAATAGAGTAAAATACACTTATTAAGGTGGCATAGGTCCCATCTTCACGGCTAACTCTGACTTTTCAAAAATTGCAAAAGTTTGAAATTTTTCGGCCTTCCTAGATCTACAAAATTGAAGATAGAGATTTTTTCTTCAAATAAAATTTGTTTTTCATAGTGAGTTCTTTCATTAAGGTCATGTACAGTATTTTGAAAATTTTAGTAGTTTTCGCGTAATATGTGCAATTAAAAAAAGTATTTCGCAAACATAGCTCCAAATTTTTTCTTTAAACTTCTTGTAAGTATAGTGCTAAATGTGCTCTATGAGATGACATGAACGTCATATTGCTCTATTCTTTTGTTTTTTCAAAAATTACAAAAATGTAATTTTTTTACATGTTTCTCATGTCGTTAATATTTACATTAGCGGCGAATTGTTTACATTATTATATTAATGACTACATACGCTTTAAATAACGTCAAAGAAAGTTTCTCGAAAATTAAATAATTTTCTGTGAAAACTAGCTCAAAATGCCGTATTTTCAGAAAAGCTTAAACGTCATTTTCTTCAAATTTCTTGTTTAAACTTTTTCGAATGGATAGTGCTAATTGCACTCTTTAATATGGAGTAAAGTTCATTTTGGGGTATTTTTATGTTTTTTTCAAAAATTACACAAATGTAATTTTTTTTAAAGTTGTCTCATACTGTTAAATGTACATTTCCAGCAATTTGTAAACTCTTGAATTTGTGAGTAAGTGCTTCAAATTATTTTAAATGAAGTTTTTAGAAAGCTCAAAAGTGTTCTGTGTAAAAGAGCTTCAAATTTCGTATTTTCAGCTGCGCTTAAACGCCATATTCTTGAAAACGGCTCCAAATTTATCAACGAAAATTACCATTTAGGACGTTTAACGGTTTTTTAACATTATTAAAATAATATTTTTGTTCTATTATTAGGAAACCGAAAAATAATAAAATTTCAAAAAATGTAGTTTGGACGTCGATAGATGGCAGCTTTCAAGAGTGTTGGCAAGTCGGAATAGCTAGCCAAGACCAAACAAAACAGAAAAGTAATACGGGAATGTCTGTGCCATTCTGTTGCACTACTAGTTTGAATTGTAACCAGTAACATCAATACAACAAAAATATAAATTATTCCTTGGATCCGTCCATACCATTAAAATTTGAAATCTAAAATATGCTTTCTCGTTTTTCTTATCATTTTCTAAGGTCTTCTTTACAAATATAACATACGTTATGTGGCACCCAAGATTTGTTCTGATCACCAAGTTTAATTCCGAAATAGCCACGACTAGTCATGTCAGAACACTAACTGCTAAACAAGTATCTTATCGTGATAGTAACAATGGATACACGTGCACCTCGAATAACACAAAAAACTGTACTGCATTGTCAAATGCAACTCTGACTGTGAAACCACCACGCTTATCGATGCTCGTTAGTAGAAGGGATGACAATGTAGAAAAAATTGACCACCGCCTATACTACAGTCTTTGTTTTCCTTTACAGAGAAAATGTTAAAGTGTGAATAAATGGTGGGTGAATGCGACATTTTCAATGTTTGAAATCAGCTCACGTAAAGCAATAAGAATTTGGTGAACACAAACAAAACGTTTTTTTGGTCGTTGGCCTTTGTAATTATTGATCAATAATGACTTCATGCATCATGACTACTACTCCTGATAATAACCTAAAACGTTTCTATTGAGTCTCACCAATGTGCTCTATCAAATTCTGGCAATAATGATATTCAGTTCCTCTTTAAGAACTGTATATAAGGTTTTTTGTCAGACTAGTACACACAATTATGTTTGTTTCAAACCATAAAATAGTTTTACAAACTCAGCATTATAAAGAACTAGTAAAAATTAAAATACAAATATATGCGAACATTGTAAACTTGAAGTACAATAAAGAAGAAAAGTTAAGCAAAATTGAAGTACAACTGTTAGAAAGAATGAGTACGGATGCAAT
This sequence comes from Acheta domesticus, assembly GCA_031308135.1. NCBI lineage: Eukaryota > Metazoa > Arthropoda > Insecta > Orthoptera > Gryllidae > Acheta > Acheta domesticus. Next base: position 178,005,140 of record JAHLJT010000631.1, on the reverse strand, counting down.
GCGTAAAGATGCAGAACGTAAATACTCTGATATATCAGTCACGAACAATTATTTGCGAATTACGAAGAATGGTGGAAATAGTTGTACCAACAAGGGCACACTGCGAAGGGGAGCAAGGCCTATAGATCGGGTGTTCCCGAAGTAGAAAGGTGCAGGAGAGAAGACAAGAGAAGGAAAACATGAAGTATATATCTAGGAATTTCTGATAAGCTTGCAAATTAAGGTCGAGAAGTTCGAGTAATAAAAACACTGGAGTAATGGTATTAGTGTATTAATGCTATTCATGGTTTGTTATATATTATTCGATCTCACAATAGATTTATAATCACATGTAAGACGTTTAAATATCCTCTTAGAACGATTCCCTTGGTATGGTTTCAAAGAGGAAATATTTACTTCCCATACAAATCAAAACCGCAAGGAAAATTAAAATTCAGAATTTTTGTGGGGGGAATGAAAATTCGAGTGAATTTTAATTCTCTCCCCATTTAAAAGAAAACATGACTTACAAAACTGACGAAAACATTTTAAGCAGGTCTATATATTTTCTCTTGGAAATAAAACACTTTCAGCACGTTGAGAATGTATGTCATTTATAATGATTACATTTAATATACCCTCATTAATTTCAATTAAACGTCCTTAATATTTCATCAAAAAAGAAATCTGTCTTTTTTCATTATTTTCTGCACAAATTAGTTTTGACATCTAATACTGTAATAAAGTTTCCATGGATTAACACTTTTTGTCGATTCATCATTTCGTTTCTTTCAGAAATCAAATATCTCGAGGCATTAGACGGCATAAATCATTCCCCTTTGTTTAGCATCGTTTAAACAAAAAAGTAGTCTCTTTTAAAGGAATTGGAGGTTGACATTCTTTTAAGAGAACTGTTTGCACGAGAATCTTATTTCCTGAACAAACTTTGCCGCCCAGGTCAAACTTTCAGTCTCGGGAAGACTGCCTTTCATCTCCGAGATGAATAACCCAATTCGTTGTCGATTGAACAGAGCACTAACGCAAGTAATGCAGACCATGCACTCCGAGAAAAATGCAAATTATCAATTTAACGTTAGGAATTTTGCAAGTTCTCTTTGAATTAGTCCTTGACTTTTGATAGACCTACGTCAATGACAATATTCTAGGATACAAAATTAAATCTCTAACATCTTATATTTTTACTCATAGCATTTTACGCATCCTCAAATAGCTTTGGTTTAATGAGAAACAGAATAAATGATAATATTTTTAACAATTTGAAACATAAGCTTGCATGTAATTCTGTGCCAACGTTAAAATCTCAATTGTTTTGGTACGAAATTCACTATGTCTATGCGTCAGAGTTACCTGATATTTAAAATATCGTTATATTGAGGTTATTGTTAAACGAAATTAATTGATAATGAATCTTTATAACTGTTTGAAACACTATGAAAGATTGTCTTCTTTTTCATTCAATGAAACGAGTTTCCTTATTACAATGCTTTTTTTTCCTATTCCAATTCCAGCATAAAAAAATTTAAGTTAGAAACGAAGTAAACAGGTTATGATTTTCCAATTTTGATGTTTTCATAAAATTAACAAAGTATCCGTTGCTGTAAAAAAAATAATAACGGCTTTCTTACATTACTCTACTATCAGAAATAAGTACGTTAAAAAGGAGGGAAATGTTTCAATATAATCTTTTCCTAGCTAGATGATACCGCTTGAAGATTGATTATTCTGGATTTTGTCATTAATAAGGCCCGATGCCTCAGACTATCTCGTTGAGATAAATGTTGAATCAACTGATTGAAATAAAGTTTGAAAAGAATGGAATTTTAGAATTACTTATGTGCATCCACTTTGTGATCACATTGACAAATTGCTTATAAACACAAAATGTTTACTCACTCAATTTCAGTTTCAAAAATTAGTTTAAAGCGCTGTACTATTTAGTAGTACATCTTTAGGCATTTTGTATTTATGTAGATATATTTAAATTAGGCGTTTTGTGTTTATGTAGATAGATTTAAATTATTTGTTACCCTGGAATTTAAAAGATATTAAATTAAAATATTTGTTACCATGGAATTTAAAACATATTAATATTGATTCACGTATTCTAAATGGTGCCACAAAACTGAATAATATACGGAGCTAAGAGCTTATTCCATGGTACTGATTGCCAGGACTCTCACAGAGGTGTTTTGAACTCATTTGAAATCTTAGAAAGAATTTCAAACTTTAGAAGTGTATAAAGTTACATTTTATTTAACTGGAATTATTCAGTTATCTTGTAATATATTTTTCATTCGTGTTAATTTTCCATTTAAAATGAACGATTTTCGAGCAAATTATGGACTGTACTAACTGTACGTCCTGGCGGATGTAACACATAGGCGGGCTCAAATGTTTTCATTTCGGATGCTGAATTTTTTTCTGGCAACCCGCAGTGCATCGCGGTACGACGGAATGCTGTGCAATGGTACCGAAGGGGCATGCAGGGCCAGTAATCATTGTCGAGGCAGACACCGACCAGGCACAGTTTGTTTGGTGTTTCCAACTGCAAGGTCATTCGTCCCGTAAGTGTAGTGCAGGTTTTAACCGCGAGAGCTGGTGATGGGGTCTTTCCCCCCGCTGGATGGCGTGATCCGGTTCCGGCCTACACATCATTTTGCAGGGTTTCCCCAACCAGCCACCGCCCCCTCCTGGCATGTAGGGAGGCCCCCATAATGTGTTTTCATTTCGGTCGTAAAAATTGTTTTTGTCATCAACGCAGTTCATCGCGGTATAACGGAATGCAGTGCAATTATACAAACTCGAAACACGTGACAAGCTCTAAACCAGTGTTGTCAAGGTCGATGCCACGAGCGGGAGTCCGTGGCACAAGTGCCACGACAAAATCGCTCCTTAACGCAGTTCGTCACCCCGCCAACAGAGTCATCCTCATTGTAAAACGACGGGGTTTCTAATGGTTTCCTTTTCCTGACGCTAGTTGCGCAGAGTAGTTTGTGGCATGCGTCCCACTGCCACCAGTACAAGACCTTGACACCACTGCTCTAAGTTTCCGACTGGTATTTCGGCCTGCATGATAGTCTAGTGCACGTAAGTGTCTGTAAATAAGGGATGCGGATAGGACAAGGAAAGTAAAGGAAAGACTGCTCACGTTTCCCAGCCCATTTTTTAGGGTACTGCTGCGGCATTCGCCAGGTATTGATCGGCGAAACCACAAATCAGAGCAGCCGGCCACTATAATTCTTCTCGAGACAGTGACTGAACGCAACCGAGCGTACCTAGGTAGTGTCGAAAATCCTGTGGCGATCGGTAGTCAACCCCTAGGATCCCTGGTCACAGCACTGCTATGGCATCAGGCAAAGGGCAGGTGGGTGGAAGGCGGGGAGGGGCGAGGAATGGAACAGGATAGAGCGGGTGGGAGAGAGTACGAAGCATCGGGCAGAAGGGTGCGGCGGTAATAGAGTTGTGCTTAGATTCAAAGGAAATAAAGTAAACGTAAGAGAAACGTTAAGAAATGTGTTTAATGTATACAAGTATATTTTAATAGACAAAAATATGAAGATAGGTAGTAAGACAAACAGTACTAACTAAAGTAAAATACTTTGTCTTTGATAAATAAATATACGGCTTAGCGCCGAATACCGATGTACCACAGTGTGCTAATTTTTAAAATATGTCACACACTCTCCTCTGCATCGCCGATATTCTTGTTTTATAATTAGTCAAGTCATTCCGCGCTTTATGGGACACTTAATAATGACTAACATCCTTATTTATACTTGTAAAAAATATGTTCATATTCACAATAATAAGTTACAAATATAACATTTATATATAGCTGTATTAAATTAGTACCAATAAAATAAAAATATCGTCCTGGCGACTGATTGTCTATTCGTTTGCACGAAACGATACTCCAATCTGTGTTGCGTTGCGCAACTTCCACCGAGCGCGAATCGATCAAAGGAAGCGAGAGTCAATGCACGCAGATCCGATGGAACCCCGATACTGGCTGTGGCTGGCCTCCCGCTGCGGTGGCGGCGGCGCGAAGAAGGAAATTTGCTTCGTCTGTCGGGCGCAACGGCGCGGGGCGCGGGGGCGCGGGGGCGCGGGGCGTGGCAGCCCGGGCCGGGGGTGGGGCCTTCCCTGCGAGGGGCAAAGGGGGCGGGGCCGCTCCGTTACGCGCCCAGCGGGGACCTGCGAACCGATTTTTATGGCCCAATGGGTAAATATTTTGCAGGCACCGGGCCTTCGCCCAGCCGCGCCACCGCCGCCGCCGCCGCCGCTGCTGCCGCCGCCGGCCGGGGCAGCAGCCGTCGGAGGCGCCGGAGAGAGCAGGAGCGGGGAGCAGGGGCGGGGAGCAGGGGCGGGGAGCAGGGCGGTCAGGGGTGCGCAAGGCTGAGCAGGTGTGGATAGGGTAGGTGAACAGGGAGCGAGGTAGGGGGAGGCGAGAACGGAGGAAGAAGGAAAAGCAAAAGTGGGTAGGGGTGGAAACGCGGAGGCAAGAGTGGTTGGGTCTGGGGTGGGGTAGGAGCGAATGGGAGATCGCGTGAGCAGGAGTGACCGTTTGGGATGAGGAGTAGCGCGATGCAGGAGGGGTCTCAGGGGAGTACACTGAATCTAAATATACTGGATCGTATCTCTCTGCCTGTGTATCTCGGAAGCCGTGTTAAAGCAATGTTTTATTTCTAATTCTAAAAAATAACTTGAATCACTGTCTTACTAGGTATTACCAGATTAAAAATTGACTGTGTTTTGTACTATTTTTCAAATGAATGATTAATGTTTGCACGTTACTTAACGGGTGCTCAAATGCTGCTCATTGCCAGTTACGCTACCTCTTTATTATATTTTTCTTCTAATATCTTAACATATTTTTTCCTTTTTTATATTATTTTATTTGTACTCTTTATGTGAATACTCACGATCTCCAGATATTATTTTATTAATGGTTATTATCGATTATATTTGTAGGGGTTAACGTGGTTTTCAATAAAACTTGGTCCAAATAAATAATGCAGTGGAATTCCTGCTACTGCTACTGTTTCCACGTATTCTTGCGAAAATCAACATCTCAAATTTTCATATATTAATGGATTTAATGCTTATATTTATTTACAAATACAATATAACCCATAGTCAAAAAATACGGCGTAAAATAATCCATCAATATTCATTATGAAGAAGGAAAGCGATTATGGTGTTTGAAATAATGTAGACAGCTGAAACCTTTCAACTTAAACGATCTTTAAAGAACCCAGTGAGGTTGGTGATAAAATAATGTACAGAAGACGAAGTGGGTGGAGCTTTAGATCATGGCTCTGGAGTTTTGGAGGCGTGAGCAGGAATGCTGACGGGGTGATAGAAGTGAGGTTACAATTTAGTCTTCGAAAAAGAGGAGGGAAAGCAGAGTCTGGAGAACCCAGGAAGAGAACAGAAGTCGCAGAAGGAGGAGGTTCTTCTCTCTGGCGACTTTAAAGAGAGGTCTCTAACCGCATCGCCTTACTCACATCACAATGAATCTGCTTGCACAATGAGTATAGAAATACGATGTTTAAAGCTATTATTTTGACGCATTAATAATCAATCAGTAAATAAATATGAGTCTGTCGATAATGGTACATCTCTTTTAAGCCATGTCATAATGTGTATTGCTTCATCTAGAATGGTACATTTACAATTAGTGTACAGAATATTAATGTGTCTCGTTCCAAGTGAAACGGAACTGTTTGTTTTCGCTATCATATTATTTATTTATAATCGCTTTCCAAATTAGGCGTGCCACAGAAGAATTCCTAACTGCCTTATTATTTCACAACAACCATGAGCACGTGACGTAAAACCGTGAACCATTTACAGAAATTTGTAGGAACGTGGGGTTGCGAAGCCGCCTAATACGGTATTTATCACTTATTGTGGGATATTCGTACGCAGCACGATCCCATCCCGACTTTCCAAATGAATAAATATAAAACGAAAATTTTCAAAGATCAAAGCCACCATCAATAGGTGCATTGGATTTATTCATAAAATTACTTGGCCTAGTTGCCGCTCTCGCTAATGATATAACACAACTGATGAAAAAACTTGAAAAAACAACACAAAACATAAATATTTACATTACATTCACATTTAACATTCAGAATACTCATTCACATAAGCGCGCATTTTCTTTTATCATGGCCATTCTACTTTTACTTTAAAATGGTGTTTCTTTCTTTTTCAAAAACGTAACTTGGCCTTCTTATGTCTATTGCGACGACAACAACAACAAATCAAAATCAAAGCACATTCCTTTCGGAATCTTGACAAACTGGGCGCGAACTATAACCATTCCAGCCAGCTTCAGTTATCTTGTTCTCGACACCACACCATAATTGTCAGTAATTTATACCACGAATATGAACCTCCATCAGTCTCCTTCGATATTCACCAGTGAAATTAATTAAACTCGACCAGACCTCGACGCATTCTCTACCCAACCAAGTTTCAGCACAATCTGTATAACTTCCTCCTTTCATCTACAAGAAAGTTCGAAAAAACAAACGCTGTCTCTTCCCGTCTTTTGTCACATGTATTGTCTATGAAAAAAAATCGTATTTGTTTCTTTATCCCAACTTGCGTTTACTCGCATTTTCTACGTAAACTAATTGTATATTTTTTTCTAAACATCTCACATCTTTAAATGCTGTAAACTGTTCTTATGTAAGTAAGGATGTAAATTAAAATAAAAATGATAAAATAAGGTGATTGCCATTCACCTGTCTCATGAAAACCAAAGTAAAATTATTATAATTATGTTACCAGTTTTTTCTTGAATCTAATTCTCATCTGTGTCTCGTAACCCTAAATATTTTTGTTTATTTATCTCTGCTCAAATGTTATTATTCTGACAATTGTGCGGTCATAAATATATGAAAATGTTCTTACATCTCCGCGCAGTCATTTGTAACTACAAACAATGTCGTATTTTCCTTTAATAAAATAATCTATGTATTGAGTTTTGCGGCATGTGCAGGTGAAATGTGACACAAGAGAGGTACTTCAAATTGTTGATGTCGTTTTTACTTTCTTTCGTGTCCACAAAAATGCGTTAATTTTAAAATACACCAATAATGCAAATTGTAACTAGTTTCTAGATTTTTCAAAAATTTATATAATTCCAATGTTTGTAACATTAAACCTTTTACTAACAATCACGTTTTTTGAATTTACTTTGCAGCATTGTACACTATCCACACAAAAATGTTCAAGAAAATGTGGATACTTTTTTAAAATTTAATTTTACAAAAATTGTCTCTATTTCATTACAATGTGCAGTGAGATTATATTCAAGAAAAAGAATTATTATTAAATCGAATTACATTTGCGAATGTTATTGTTGAACAAACATAAACTATATTCATCAATGAATGGTATACCTTCTTTTCGAAGTCTCTTAAACAAATTCTTCTTGTATTTAAAAACATGTTTCTGTAAAAACCGCGAGCTCGCGTGCGCAATAAGCAGGGGAGGGGGAGTTCTCAATTTGGAAACGTAATCTTTGGCTTTTAAGAGATATCTAAGGACAAATTATTGTTATTTTTATACAAAATTCAATTTCATTTGCACTGTTAATGCTTTCTCGAAACCTGAAAAACGACTTAAATTAAGAAAATTTCACAATGTAAAATGCGGTACCTATATTACATTTTGAAATAGCAATCCACAACAGTTGTGTGTGCAAGAAACTTATAATACAGAAAATGACTTCACATCATTCATTCTTAAATACCTTTTACTTTGATCTATCTTCTGTGTTTCCTATGGAACAGATGATCAATATAACATAAAATACTAGGAACATAAATTTGAACTGAATGTTTTTGCAACGATCCACTGACATTGCCACAGTACCACATAGAAAGTAGCAGAGGCAAGAGCTCACTGGCGACGCAGAACGAAAGAACGCAGCTTGCGCTTAGTACGCAAGTGGCGGCACCGCGACGATCTACAAAAGTATAGGGCAGAATGCCAAGCAGTCTACGTATGTCATCAACTCCTGACTTTAGGCAGCAGTTACTACACGGGCATCACTTGCTGTAGACCACTAGATCCGTACTCAGATCCCCCTGTACTCTGGCACAGATTCTGCGCCCCGACTCAACATAAACCCTTGGTACTGATTGATTAATGAATATATAGTATTTCTTGATGCGTTAACTGTTATGGTCATTAGTGTCGTAACTGTAGTGAAATCTGTGACAGTTTTCCAACTTCATTAGAACGTGACGTCTATCGCCAACCAAAGCTTTGGCTTGGGAGGTTTTCTCTTGTGCCGGAATGTCATGCGCATTGTAATGTAAGCGTGTATACAGGGTTGGAGAGTATTTAAATACTTGTATTTGAATTACATTTATTTAAATACATTTTGTATTTAAAAAACTGTAATTTTACGTTTTTTGGATATGTATTTTAGAGATGCATTTTAATACAGAAAATAGCTGTATTTAGAAAAAGGAAATACCCTGAATATTTCAAAAACAGGTGAAAATGATAATAAGGATATTTTCTGTTTGTTGATTATAGTAGTGAATGAACCACATTGAAAAAAATAAAAGCTCCTTTCAGGTGTTGAACTTGAATTCTCTTCATTTTTAAATGATAAATCTAATTAATGATGATCATTAAAATGCTGTACAATTATCCGACAGTGAAAAAGTGTTTATTCCTTATAATACACGTTTATGTTCATCGGCGCCAGTTCAACCACAGTTTTCCTTTGCGAGTTTTTTTACATTCCTCAACTAGGGCTTTATTGATCAATGATTTGTTTGAAAAACTATTCATTTTAAAAGGAAATTCTGTTTATTTGAGATGGACATATTTTTGATATAAGTTTATATTTGAAAATGTTTTGCGAAAGTATAAATGAAAGTGTTTTGTTTGAAAGATTTTAGTTATTGTTCAGGAATTTATGACTGCCAATTAGTAATAAATAGTAATGTTGTTGCTATAAAAACATTTAATGTTATTGTATTTTCTGTATTTTGAGTATTTGAAGTATTTTAAATACGTATGTATTTAGCAATTCAAAACCTAATGTATTTTGAGTATAAATTTAAATACTAATTTCTAATGTATTTTGGCGAAGTATTTAAATACTAAATTTAAAGTGTTCTGTCCCAACCTTGTGTGTTTAAACCCTTCAGTCTTACGTTACTACATCTACTGGTGACTTCGTATACAAGTCAACTCGTATTGACTTCTATCGTACTCTTCGCCACGACAGTGAGGTCCTTGAGCCCGCAAATGATTTCTAGAATAGCAACGGCCATGGATGTCTCGAGTGCCAAATGTTCGCCTCGCTTCGACTCTTCGCCTTCGCCGACTCTCGCTTCGCCTTTGCAGCGAGTCGCTCAGCTCACAGCCGCTGTCGGTGGCTCCCAAGTATCTACATCGGTCCACACCGATGGCAGAATGAAGTAGTGTTTATTTCAAAAGGATCACTGGGGAAACAGCAACGTTGCCGCCCACGTACGGTTCCGGTTCAAAATATGGCCAATTATCAAATTAGTCGCTTGATTTTTAAATTAGCTAAACAGTTTGGATAAATTTGTATAAATATCATAAACAAATAATTTCGGTCTTCTTCCAGCAGTTCATGTTGCTATCTGTTGGCTAAAATAAGGTGTTTTCAGAATGTGAGGCGGGCAAAATGTTGGCATAATTGCCTTAGAATGCGATTGCTATACAAACCCAATGTACTCGACGTTTTATGTACTATATTGATATGGCCTCTTCTCAACTCAGAAATGCATACAACATCAGCTGAGGTTGTATAGTGAGTTTATGTTAGGTGAGATAATAGAGTGGCCAACAGACACTTTTCAGCTAAGTGGTTTCCATTTACCACACAATATCTACTATTTCTCGAAACCTAACGTACTTCACCTACCCTAGCCACATTGTGTTTGCTAACATGCATTTTATTCGGCTAAATCCCAAAGAATTGCATCATATCTGCACCTACTTTCAAATTTACCTTTGAATTTTGGATAATGTAAAGGTTAATCGGCCAATTCGCAAATTACCCAAATTCTAAAATTATCCTTAAATTAAAAAGTTTTTGCATATATAATTGTATAATTAAAAGTGTTTACCTTTACTCGGTGCCGTTATTCTTTGCTACGCTTATAAACTTAGTTACCGCCCATCAACTTTTAATGGAGTATGGCCGCTATCCCTTAACTTTTAATTATAGTGCATCGTTTTACTTGTAGCCAGTAGCTTCACTCGCCATGGCGGCAACTCTGGGCTCCTACTTTACTGCCCGCGTTCGTCTCTGGGGCTGAGCAGTAAGGAAAGGCTGCGCGTCGGGTGCAGATTCTTGGGCCGTCGCTGAGTCTGTGCAGAAAAAGACGAAGTGGCCCTGAGGGGCCGACCGAACGCGCCCCAACAACTTTTCTAGTCCATTCCGCTCCCCTCTGCCCTGACCCAGCCGGCCCCGACTGCCCCCCCCCGCTCCACCCCTTCCATACCTCGCACACCCCGCTGCATCCCACACCATCCCGCTCCTCACGGCTTCTCCCCGCTCCTCTCCGCCCCACCCATCATCCCCTCACGTCATCCCACCCCACTTCACCCACCCCACCCCCCTCCATTCCGTTCAACTCCGTCCCACTTCGCTCCACCCAGCCTCAGCTCGCTCCACCTTTTCCCATCCCCCTCACTCAACTCGCTTGCTCCTCCCCCAAAATCCTTCTCTTCTTTCATTATATTATTCAGTTCTTCAGCCTCACAGCTCAACATTCACCCAGTCCCTCACTTTTCATTCCATTTTAGCTCAAGTACAACGACACCCCAAATCGTAGGCTTCTTTATTTTACTATCATCCTGCATCTGGTTTCGTAGCATCACACCAATCTTTAATCATCGCTACGTTCATTTTTGTTTCGTCATTAGTCGCATCTTCCTGCGTTGGTCAATGTTTTCAACGCTTCTAAGCACGTCTTCGCCATTCAAAATGTTTAAGTATTCAGTTAGAGTAAACTATTCCCAGACTGAACTACTCAGAATATTCAAACTCTCCTCACCTTTCCTCGTCCGAGCATTGTGTCGGGGGTAGCATTAATGTATGAAATCGTTAATGTCGTATCAAGGACCATTTTCATGGCCAACTGATCAAGCTCCCTAATAATATTGGTTAATTGATTACATGTATACAATGTATTTTTTTAAATAAGTAACACTAAAATTCTTTTCATATATATGACCGAACATAAACTTTTCTTTAGAATGATATTGAGGTACCGTAACCAGTGGGACACAAGCATATTCTTAGTCTTCTTATATGTTAATTCACTCCTTACTGCATACGTTTAGTACATATATCAAGATTGTCCTCACCCCACCCTGTGCAGAACCATGCCTGTATCTCGCTCGCCCGCTACCGCTGAGAAAGCCAACTTGGCAATGCATTTTCGTTGTATCTGAGACTACGCCACACCCACCACCTACTGTTACCTCTTTCCCACAAATTCACCCGGGCGCCCCACCTTGACCTCGGCCCTAGGGCTTCGTTCCGCCCTGCTCCGCCTTCACTCACCCACCCCGCCACGCCCCTTGCCACGTCCCCCCAAACACATCCCCGCCACACACTCCCCCTCCACACCCCCACACCTCCACGCACCTCCCCGCCACAACCATTCCCCGCCACGCCCCTCCCGACAGGCACCTTGCGACGTTCCCCGCAAACATATCCCCGCCACACACTTCCCCTGCACGCACCACCCCTCCGCACCCTACGCCTCCCCGCACCTCCCCGTCACACCCATTCCCCGCCATGCCCTCTCCCGCAACGCCCCCCTCCCGTCACGCCCCTTGCCACGTTCCCCCCAAACACATCCCCTCCACGCACCACCCCTCCGCACCCCACACCTCCACGCACCTCCCCGCCATACCCATTCCCCGCCACGCCCCCTCCCTCCACGCGCCCTCCCGCCTCGCCACACCACCCCATCCTATCTCGCCCATTCTACCCCACTTCAACCAGCCTTGCCGCGCCCTGCCTTTGCTCGCCCGCCCTCTCCGCCCACCGCGTTCCGCCCGCCCTAGCCTGCCCTCGGCCGGAGGATCTATTTCATTCACGAGGTTGTGCGCGCGCCCTCGCTTCGATACCCTTACAAAAAGTTATTGCAGATCGGCGCCGTAATAAAAATATTCCGCCTGCGGCGCCACGCCGTGCCGCGCAGGGCGCCGGAAGACGATTTGGCCTCCGCAATGCGCTCTTTATTGTTAAGGGATGCACACGCCCTTTCATATTGTATTCTGGATATTTTCGAAATGCAAAGCGCAGGCCATCGAATTGCGTTTAGGGCGCGGTGCCGCTGCGCTTATGGCTGATAAAACGAGGCTTCCCGCCCGTTTGGATGGGCGGCGGCGGAGAGACTCTGCGATGGGCCACTGGGGCCTCGCGCACGCGCTCCCCGGGGTGTCGCAGCTTCAGTCGGACGCCCGAGGGACTTCGCACGATGTGCGGCGTCATGCGGAGCCAAGGAGGTAACTTTAGGACATTACTTCTAAGGAAGTCGAGTGGATACTGAAGGACGTTTTTAGGAAGGAAAAATAAAGCTTGAGATTTTCCGACTGGAAATATTCGAGTGTAAACGTTTCTGCCTCTTTTTTAACGGGAGATATTGGTCTATACGTATCAATTTCCTACTGTTATATGACCTAAACATAATTTGAGTTTGAAATAAGTTAAACCATATTTTCTTCAAATATATTTGGGGTAATTTAAATTATGATCCTCTTCAGAACAAGTAAAAATTTTACGAAACACTTACAATATTACTGCTGTAGTAATTTACAGATGTTTCGGAATACATGTCAAACTTCTAGGAAATGTAAGAGATCAGAGATGACTTTTTGCTAATGAATCGGGTGGAAAATTTCATAAAACAACATTCCATGAGTGTCATTTGCCCCTAAATTGGAGGCAACTCGTCATGTATTTGTGGATGACCGGTAACGAAATCTCTGTGTTAGAACGTGACCTGCCGAACAGTTAGTGTTGTGTTATCAATAAATTAAAGGATACCCTTTAATTTTAAGGATACCCTAAAATACCCTATAAAGGATACCCTAAAATACTTACCACTTAAACATTACAACCGTCAAATATTAAAGCACGTAAAATATAAATAAGTAACTGCATAATATTATTATGAAATTTTCCGTATTCAGTGGCAAAAATTAATCACCTAAGACCCCCACCATGCCCTAGAGTTTTCTGTCATTTATTCTGAGACTTGTATAAAATAATTCATATTTCACTTGCCATTTTAAAAGAAAACGCATGTTTAATTTTTTAACACAAATAAAGAGTTTAATCATTAAGGTTAGTATAGGAAATTAATTAGCTTGATATTCTATTATAAGAGACTACTAAGAATCTATGCTTTTTTGAAAGTATCATTTATACTTTGACATAATGTTCACAAGCCATCATCGTTTTTAAAGAATTATGTTAATTTTTTTCCGCAAAGTAAGACATTTATTTAAAGGTGAAAAGCCAACTTTGGCATTAAAATGAACAAATGAACATTTTATCAGAGTAAAAAATTATTCAAGTTAGTTCGTTACAAGTAATTGAACATGTGTAAACATCTGTTAGCATTTCCAAGGTTGCACCGTGTCCTCTACACGCTTTGTTCCTCTTGCTTTGTCCTCTATACATTTTCCAGCAGTAAATTAACTATGCGTTCTCTGATTTAACTTAATCAGTATTCCTGGACCCTTTTTAAGTTAGTATTCTTCATAATAATAAAATTACTATATAAAATATAGATTCGTGGGAATATAATTCAGTTATTGTAATAAAACCTTACATAAAAAGGCAAGCTATAGCCACCTCCACGGAAAATCATTAACTCTTGACACATCAACAATTGGGCGCCATAAACATATTACTGGAAATTAATATTATAAAAATATGATAAATCATAAAATTCACAAACATTACTTATTACAATAAAGAGATATAAAGCACAGAAAAGTAAATATTACGAATATGCACTACTTACTCACAAGGAGAGTAGCAAATGCTACCCATGACAAATTACCAATGGCATTACATACTTTCGATGTTAGACAAGTTTGGAGAACAAACAAGTTGCTTTCGTTGTTCTGCAAGGTTGATTGACGTACATGTTAATCTAATATCCAATCGACAGAAACTTTATATGGGAAAATATAACTTCAGTTCGCAACTAAATCGAAATAATTACAGAAATAAAATGGAGAAACCATTAGAAATGTTAAATGGTGTTTGCAAATTTTCGCTTTTGAATTTCTCTTTAAGTATTCAGCAATGTCATAAAAAGGTGAATTAACCTAATTATAGTTTATATTGGAGATAAAGGGAATTTATCCATTCAAAGAATGATATATGAATATTGAAACTATTCATCAAAATTCTGCCTGGTTTTATTAATCAAAGTTTATAGTTCAGTTTTATTAGTAGCAGTTTGTGGATTGCGTCTCGACCTCCCAACCCGTTTAAATAAATATCAAAACGAATGAAAGGCATGTGTACTGAGAATTTATTATTGACGAGTGTTTTATCGCTGCACGTAAATATCCCAAGCATATGCCCAGTTAAATATGTGTTCATGATGAGTGAATAACAAATTTTATATCTCGTCATTGTGATTTAATGTATTCAACAAAAAGTACAAACATTCTATTAATAAAAAAGTTAATATTATACCTTGGTCGAAAAATTAGAAAGTAAGGTGCTTTCAATATGTTTGTATGTGTGTGTGTTTGTATGTGTGTACCTTTTTTTTTTCATTTTCATCCTACACACATTTTACTTCCCATGTTATAAAGTAGCTCAATTTGTGAGCCGTGAAGCATGGTACCTGGATGAGAAAGTTATTCGCAGATTCGAATTTGCTGTAAATTCTGTGGGTGCTAAAGGAAACGCCAGCACATTCCGCAGGCATTTCCAAAATCGCATTCCCGTCGGATGCAGCTCGCATCGTCACTTCCCGGAGGAACCCATCTCGCGGGCGTCAAGTAAGTCCGATTTCGCAGAGAAACGAGCACATCGAGTGGTGACGGCGCCGCTGGATGTCGCGTGGGGGAGGCGTGATATCAGCGGCGAGTATTGGAGGGTGACACGAGAGTGGAAAGCGGAGCTGCGGAAATGGGAGAGGAAGCGGGGGAGGATGTGAAGGTAATAATAGCAGAGGCACCACAAGGAAAGAAGTGGATGGATATACAAGAAGGAAAAGACTGGGAATCCGGTTACGGAACAGAAAACTTCAAATTGTGCGGTAGGTGGAATTGAAGAACAGATCATTCACGACGTACAATTATGGAAATTTGTGGAAACCTTAGCCGTTAATGAATAGGAACCAGCAAATTTTCAAGTTGGGGATGGGGTGTGAAATTGAAAAGCCAATTTCCAAAGAAGCATGTCTCCAAGACATACATTTTCAGGAAGGAAAAGCACTCATATTCAGCCTTATAAGTCAATAAGATTCAACTACTTTTGAATGTCGTTTGACATTGGAAAAACTCAATTTTCAAACACAGTATTTGAAAGCATGATGTAGAAGAGTCGTAAGAATATATTGATACTATAAAATAAATACATAAAAAATTATCTAAAAAATAAAACAAACGAAACTGTAGATACGTCGTTCATTGTCAGAAAGGGTACGTTATTTAGAAGTACAGACACCAATGAAAATATAAGGCGAATACGAATATGATCGGTTGATATCAAAAGAGTATCGCAACAGTGAATGAAAAAGTAGCAGATATTTGTAGATGTTTTTGATAGACGTTATTAGCTTATTACGATGAATTCCAGAACTCCCAAGTATCGTTTCATATAAAATGATTTCGCATACTGGTGTTTTGAGAAGTTAAATAAACGAATTTATTTAGCAGATATTTGTTTCACTTCAATTTAAAATTGTAGCTCGATGTTTTGGATAGATAGATTTTGCAACTTCTAATTAAGTTAATTAAGTTTTGAAAATTAATAAATATTGATGATAATAATATAGTTAATAATTTTATTAGTTATTAGTTGAGGACAATAAGGTACAGAGAGCATGCGATAAATGAAGTGCAGAGAGACTATAGAAACTTGAAAGGCTGAATGCTAAAGTGTGCAGGAGCCCAGGGGAAAGCTGCTCTGCAGAAAACAAACCGCAAATTTCAGAAATCATGTCAAGGCGGCGCCAAGCAAAGACCTCGGATGAGCTGACAAAAAGAGATCTCGAGGCGAGACCGCGGTGAGACGGGTGTTAGCAAGGCGAAAACAAGGCGGAACCCTGGCACCACGACGGGGAGGGGAGAGGGGGGAGCAAACGCAGCAGAAAGACGTAGATTGGGAACAAAGAGACGTGGGGCGCGATCTTAATTACGGCACGAGCGAAAAGCTGGTGAAACGGAAGGATGCGTGGGAAAGAGGCAACGAGCGAGAAGATGATGTGGGATCTAGAGAAAAGGTGAAGAGAAAAAACCGGAGGGAATGCTGAGCTGAGACCCAACTGGCGCGAGAGGAAAGTCGTATGTGTCGGAGAGAATAGGACAGAAGAGAATGCGAAGGGAATGCCGTGAGCTGGGTTCGGAGCGGGGCGGGGAGGGGCGTAGGTGCTGCGTGTAGGGGTGGGGTGGGGGTGGGGGGCTTGGCAGCGCGCCATGCCCCGCCTGCGCATAAGCGCGCATTGACTGCCGTCGCAGGCGGGGCGTCGGCGCCGCGTTATGAGGCTTCGTCGGCGCTGCGCCGCGCTCCAGTGCCCCGCAGCCGACGCGACGCGAGGCTGAGACGCGCTCCGCCGGAACCTTGCTCTCGCATGAGCCGCTGCTCGCCGCGGAATTCGCGTCGCGGCCGCCTCATTTTGCATCCTCTCTTGCTTTCTTCTTAGTTTTACCCCCACTCACGCGCACACAATACACTCCCACTCACGCGCACACAGTACACTCCCACTCACGCGCACACAGTACACTCCCACTCACGCGCACACAGTACACTCCCACTCACGCGCACACAGTACACTCACACTCACGCGCACACAATACACTCACACTCACGCGCACACAATACACTCACACTCACGCGCACACAATACACTCACACTCACGCGCACACTACACTCACACTCATTCGTTTCAATTGTGAAAAAGGGTACCTTATTTATAGACATAAATGAAAATCAAGAATATGATCGATTGATAATGAAAGAATAGCGCAACAGTGAATTATTCTTAAATTGCAAATATTCGTTGGTGGTTGCTAGATATTAGTTCAATGGACTCCACAACTTGTCAGTCTCGGTTTTTAAAAGATGATTTCATATATTGAAGTCTTGAAGGGTTAAATAAATAGATTTATTTAGTGCATAGTAGTTTCCCCTTAGTAGATATTTGTCCCCCGCAACCAACTCACGCGGCGCCCCCGCTGAAGCTCCGCCGCTGGGGCTCTCGCGGCGCTGCTCGCCGCGGAATTCGCATCGCTGCCGCCTCATTTTCCCTCCTCTCTTGCTATTTTCTTCATTTTATTCACTTGCTTTCTATTCTTTTGCGCACTCATTTGATTCAGTTTTTTATATCTTACTAGCTGAACCCTTGCGATTACATCGCATAAAAGAGTTGTAAACATGTTACAAGAGAAAAGTAGTCCAATGAACTACACGGAAATCTGAAATTCAACTATATTGACTCATGTTGTTCAGTACTTATTCTATAGAAATGATGAAAAGAATGACGTTTACAAATTTTGGAATAATATAGTCACTACCTTTTGTGAACATAACAGTTTCAATGTTTTTGAAAAAACGACGTGTAATTGATTTTTTCACCAAGATCTGAACAAGTTTGTATCTATATGTTTGCAGGGAACTATTGTATGACATCATGCTATCCATTTCACTTAAAAAGGCACTGCATCTCGTAATTGCTCGTATAAGCATTCATTTTATTGTAAATGCACGTGTGTCAGAAGATTGATGCTTTTTTTGTAACATATCCATTAAGATCTGCAATTAAAAACCGCCAGACTTTGAACTTAAAAAACACGTAAATCTTCGCTTTACCAACTATAATCACATAACAGGATATCTTTGCATACTCACACTTATATGCTTGCTCGTCCGACTGACAAAACGTCCACGGCTTAAGATAAATCCGACATGCAAAACCAAGACCAATCACAATTTTCATTATAGTTGGCCTTGGGAATGACGTAAATAAGCGTTCATTCAGAAAATTGTAATATAATACTGACATTTAGTATATTTCCAATTTTCCAATAAAACTAGTAAATAATAGTAAGTGATAGCGTATTTACGGACTACTGCCTTTGATTTCAATTAAACATCACGAAATTTGCTTAAGTAGCAAATTTAAATGTCTATAAACCATGTCGGGATAACCGGAGAAAACGCCTCATGATTATTTGTGTAATTTTTGTTTGTAACAAAAATATAAATTTTGGAAATGATTTTTAATGAGTCTGCACTGAGACCCCAGATCTAGTCACAAGAACTACGAACGTTTAAAGTGAGTATTGTACGAGCATGGAAGGTAACTGGGACACCTCGTTTACGACGCAATGGTAACACTGTTGCTTACCTCGCTCAACAACGTAAGAAGAGTTGGGAAAGTTTTTCGATTTCTTTGAAAATGGCTTGCCAATGAAGAACACATTAATGTTTTAATTAAAAATACTCTTGAACATGTGTGTAGAAGTTCTATACACATACACATAAAAATAAAACGTAAAAATACTACTCAACTCCGTCACACAACAAATGTTAAAGTTCGCCTAATACAAAAAGAAACGCAAGAAAATATTCAACCATTACTTTCCATTAATTCAGACTTCAGTCTGTGAATTTGACACATTGAGATGATTCACTTATTCTATCTTTCTCGAATACTCTAAATTTTTTTTAAAAAGTCTTTTATAATGCTTAAATATTCTCGCACAAATATTAACGCTTTAAAATACTCATTCTTCTTTTTACACCTAATTGATTCATTAAACACGCAATTACTCGTCTTCATTAGAATTGGTATAATTAAAACATTACTCAAAACACTCAAAAATACAGTTTATCAAATACAAAATGTATTTAGAATACATATTTCAAATACAAGTATTTACTGTAAATACCGCCCAAACCTGAGAATGGTAATAGAGCACATATGTATAGTTCCCTAAGGAGTAGTTTCATTTAATTACACTTATTACTTATTACAATTATACCTAACAAACTTATGCTAGTACATTCTCAGTTGCAAGTACATATGAATATTTCTTCCTGCGCACTTCGACCCAAGAGCCACGGCCTCACTTCGTCGCAACGTGGGCCCGCTTCATTGCGGAGTCTCGGCTCCTTTGTCTTGCAGAGTCGCTTTTATAGGGGGCGGTCTGCTGGCCGTGCGGTGCGAGATGAGCGGGCCTCGAGATGAACAGGACGAGCGGGCAGACTCCAGAGGAGTTTGCATCTTTTTCCTTGTTGATGGCCTGTCTCCCGTAACACAACTTCCTCGTGCAAGCCTCCGCCCCCTTTAGCGCTTCAGCCTTCGGAATTTCAAAAGTAGACACACGCAAAACTAACTTGGAAATAAACAAAAGCCCATTGTTATTCACTACTTTATTACAAATTAATTTTGGATCAATCAAATCATTCTCAGTTAATGCCGTAAAGTTGCAAATCCTCTTCCTGAATATAATTATTAATCAAGAAGTGTTTGTGTATTTAAATATGTAACATTCGCATACTCATGTATTATATTATAATCACATTATTGTTCACAAATTTTGTTCTCCACCACTTCATTCTTCTAAAATGACCTATTCATGAACGTTTTCTTTATTCAAAGTTTGCTATTAATATTTTCTATCAAGAGTTATATTTTCTATATCATTGAGTATCTAATTTCTCACTTATTCTGGTATGCATTTGTCATACAGTAGTATTGACTATCTAGCAATGAGAGTGCGGCAGCTTGACAGAGATTTTACAATGTTTCGTTCAATGAATTGTATAATCCATTAATCATTATTAGTAACCGCTGCCCATCACAATTGCTCCCAAAACGATCATAATGGGATTATACGTCATATATTCCTGGGGTCCCGCCGATAAAGTAAGGACCTTTAATCGGCTTTCCATCGCTCATTCCAATAAACAATATCACGAGAGTACCATGTTAATTTTCCCATTTCTGATATCAATCTCTTCGAGCGCTCACACTTAAATCCGCCGTAAACTCACTCTTTTCGTTGACAACTCATCAGCTAAGTCCCGTTATTTACACCTATTTTGCATGACAGCAAGAAATGCCATTCCTCTTCTTTCGCAATACCCTAAGAAACGGGCCACGGACCGCGTTCGATCTTCCTTTCTCATTCCTTGTCCTATCCTCTCTCCATTACACTCACATTCATTACACTACCACACATGCCGAGAGACTGATCGGGATCTTAGAGCTGGTCTCGTCTGGGGCGTGTCCCACTGGTGGACGATACCGGGTTGGAGAAAACCCCGTTAGCCGACGGTAGGTCGGCGTCAGATCTCGCCATCTAGCAAAGGAAGATCAACGACACCTTCCATGATAAACATGCACTACATTTACGGGGCTAATGACCTTAGCAGTTGGTGCACCCGGAATACCTAATCAACCAACCACCCAACTATCTTCTTTTGCCCACGGATTAGTCTCTGTCACACGGCGCAGACTCATTCCTTCCTCCTTTTTCTTGGTTTCAACCAGTGCTAGCGCCTGTGATACGCTCTCAGACAGACATAAACATTAAATGATCTTCAACCCACTTTCAATCTCCCCACTACTCCCACCGCTCCCGCCCCGATGCCCTCGCCACTTCCAGCAACTATGTCCCAGGCGGCTCTTTTAGGGCCTCTCCAAGGCCGGTCGGCAGCCCTCGCGGCTCCACCCTCTCCGACAAGCCTTAACCCGGCGCTGTCGCCAGCCTCATCGTGGCGATCCTTCGTGCCTTCTCTCCTGTCACGCCCCCCCCATCCCACCCCCGCCAGCGTCCACCTTCCTCCTCGCGCAGCCATAATCCCCCGAAGACATCCGCAACGACCGCCCAGCCACTCCGCCTCGCCCCTCCCTTCCCCGCCCCTCCCTTCCCACTCCCTTCCCCTGCCCGCCCCCGCTGCAGCACTCGTCTCCGCGGCGCATTTTCCCCGACGGCCGCCCCTCCCCGGCCGCTGGGCCTTTGACGCGACGCGACACGACGCGCGGGGCGGGAGAGGGGAGGGGAGAGAGGGGAGGCGAGGCGCCTGCGGAATCCTTTATGAGGGAGCGGGCAGTGGCCGACCGCCCCAAATGAAATCACCCGCCGCGGCCGCTCTCCACCTTCTTCTCTCCGCCCGCCGTCAGCCCACGCCTCAAACTCGCGGACGACCTAGTCACAAAACCACGCCCGTTCAACTACCATATAACTACTTACCTATCTTCCCTGACAAATTCCCGTCTCACTACCTGCCAACTTACAACTACCAATATCTTAACGTCATACCACTCATCAAGAGTTCCCTACTGGTGGAGGTTAGTTTAAAGCTAGAATTATTTATGTGCCTGCAAAAACTTTCATCGGGTTCGAGTACCGAGTGGCGGATTTTCGACAATTGCTAGGTATACATACACACTGTCGAATTAAAGGGCTATCTCAAGGAGAATTGTAGCGGCCGACTGCCCCAATCTGAACTTTTCCGTAGTTTCTCCGATCAATACCAGGCAAATGCCAGAGCGCTACCGTAACAAATGAACCTTGGATTGCGCGCTAACTTTACTTCTTGTTCCTTGTCCTCTCCTCTCCCCTTCCACGCACACGTTTTGAGACCAGTCGGCTGAGCCCAACCCGGCTCAGCTTGACCCGGCTGGGGCTCTGCCTCACAGAAAGATACCTAGGCGGAGAATTGGCCCAGAAGCAGACGTTTAGGTCGACGTCGGATATAACCATCCAGTAGGGAAGGAATACCGCCATGCCATACAAACAACCATTCACTTCGGTAACGGTAATAAGCAGTTTACCTACCCAGTAACATGTAACATTCAACCAATCTTTTACGTGCAGCCTTCCACTCTACTACTCATGTCACTCCCCGGCTACCTTCTCGTACCTAAGTTTCTAGCTTATCTCCACCAATCGACTCATCCTCCTTCGCTTTTTCTCTCCTCCTTTCTTCACCACCCTCCGACGTAGTATGCTTATACTCCAGGTACCACACGAGCTCAAAGTCCCCTCGTCTTTTCCTCAAGACCCCCTCCAGCTCCAGATACACGACGTGTCTCGCTCGCCCGCTAGTCCACTGTGCCACGCACACTCTCTCTCGCCCGTCGCTTGCAGGGCCTCTGCGCCCACTGGCCGACAAGCGCGCCGCCGGGCGACCGACCCCACTGGGGACCCTACATAAACGACCTCTCTTCCGCTGACACTACAACATTTCGTTACCACAAAAACACATATGCCACCATTTAGAACTATTTAATTGCTAATTAATTACGCAAATATTAATTTTTTTGCTCTTCACATTTCCGAGTAATTAAGTGTGAGCTGGCGGAATATTCAGCTGGCACACCACTTTCGGTTACCACAAAAACAAATATGCCATCTGGTAGAACGATTTAATTGCTAATTAATTACGCAAAAATTAATTTTATTGCTCTTCAAACTTCCGAGTAATCAATGATAAACTGGACTTGAAGTGTTCAGCTGGCACACCACATTCGGTTACCAGGAAAACCAATATGCCACCATTTAGAACTATTTAATTGCTAATTAATTACGCAAAAATTAAATTTTTTGCTCTTCACACTTCCGAGTAATTAAGTGTGAGCTGGCGGAATATTCAGCTGGCACACCACTTTCGGTTACCACAAAAACAAATATGCCATCTTGTAGAGCGATTTAATTGCTAATTAATTACGCAAAAATTAATTTTATTGCTCTTCAAACTTCCGAGTAATTAATGGTGAGCTACCGTGCACGCTTTCCTGCCAGTCGGTTGCCCGGCCTGCTTGCGGGCCGGCCGACGTCAGACCGCCCGGCCGCCGGGAGCTGTGCGCGGCAAATTTAAATGAAATACACGCATTGGCCGAGAGCTGCCTTCGATATAGCACTGTTTGATGAACAAATCAAAAGAGACTAATGAAAATTATGCCAATACTTTGTTATGTTCATAAAAGTTCTCCATGATATTTAATTTTCATCACGGAATTACCATATGCTCGTATTATACTCTTATGTTGGTAAAGCCTTGATTTTATAATACTACGTTAGACACCTCTGGCATCAGGTTACTAGCTGAAATGAAGTTTATTATAGGCTCAAAACTAGCAAGTATTTGTTCACTTGATTGTGTTCATTCACTGCTCAAGATTTGAATGGACCTTGCTAGTTTTAAATCAGTAATTTGACGACTGCAACCGCCCGTGAGAAGCGGGTTTGTTATGACTGTGGTATCTAACGGGTGGTGATATACAGTCAAACGATACATATAAATATAAGGGCCTAAAGGAGAAGGCGCACTAAGAAAAGAAGTGATGCTTTATGAGGCCGAAGAGACGTTTGTATGGAACTACGTCATATGTTTATGTTAAATATTTATGGAATAAATATTTAATACTGCAAATAATACAATACAATGCACTACTAAATATAAAACAAGGCATTTGTTGTGCTGCTTTTATATCTATTTACTGGTATATCTGGTACTATAGAAATACATCTTTCTGGAACAACTTAATTATTACACCCAAATTAAAATAATATATTATGGAGAACGGTCGTGAAAATTATAGGCAATGTCTTGCGAAACCCAAATTCCGTTATAAATTGCTAACTGATATAATCTTTTCTTTTTCTTCCTCTTCTTATTCTTGTGTCGTAGGCCGGAGCTCCAAAGCGTAATAATCGCCGCGCCGCTGCTTGTCACACGTCAGGACGATGTGAGCACCACCACTGATGCGCAAACCATTAAAACAACTACCATTCGTTTGTACCTCGTTTGTAACCGTTTGTTCCACAATAACATTCGTTTGTACCAAAACTACTTACAAGATATAGCACTTTCAATTGTGGTGGTACCAACTTCACGCTGGCATCTCCATTATCGTGAGAAAATTTGGAAGCATTGCAGATCGTTTGTACTTCATTTGTACAGCCATATTAATGTCGTGGCAGGAGGCTCGCGCTAACAATGACACCAAGCGCATCACCGTCACCGTAAAAAAATGTGAAACCATTCTTAATCATTTGTACCTGGTTTGTACCAAAATATTAGTTTTTTTATCAGATAATAGGTTAAAATATAGCCATTTTAATGTGGGGCGGGAGGCTGACGCTAACCATAATATCATGTGCAAGTATGTCGCTTTTTAATAACCATTGAAAATGAAGGGAGAATAAAGGGTTATTATTGAGAAACATACACCCTTTAACAGGGACAACAGTTCCCTTTATTAAGGAGCCGCCTGATGATGTAACTAAAACAAGGTACGAACGTTGTGTTCTGTATATAAATATAACAATAAAGGATTGTTATATTATATACATAAAAATTGGATACGTTTTATTATTAAGATTACACTTCTTTTACTTCTTTATCTCTGCAGAGGAAATTATTTCAATTTTCATAATTAATTAGGTTAAATTAGGATTAATCATGGTTCAAATCAGATGCAAGGAATAAAGGCAAACTTCATGGATAGCGGAAACTCTCCTTTTTAAACTTCGAATATTACAAGCATCACCACAAAGAAATAGAAACTGGAATCAGAATTAAAAAATTTGAATGTAGACAAAGCAGTATTCTCAGAAACAAAGAAGAAATTAACAGACACAAAAGATCTGGGACAGTATATACTATTTTATACTGGAGTAACCCAAAATAAACGCTCCTTCTCTGGAATTGCTATTCTTCTGAACAACAAATACCGAAGCAAAGTGATAGCTATACTTTTGTATCAGATAAAATTTTAAACATAAGGTAGAAAATTGGAAGGGATTATCTTACGATAATTGGACTATATGCCCCAAAGGAAGGCAGGAAGGAAGAAAGTCAGATATTTTATAAAACGCTACAATTAACAACAAACCACTTTTTTTCAAATTGCAAAACATAATAAGAAATGTACAATTTAGAGATATTCTTCTCGAAATCGAAAGTGATGGCTTTCCAGGGAAAGTATCATCTTCGTTCAAAAATTATTCTAGATGGCAACACCATTGAACAAGTCCTTACATTCAATTATTTGGGCTATTATGTTTCCTTCTTAAATGACATTGATCAAGAACAAAAGTTATACACATTTCAACATATTTGTGGAACCATTAAAAGTATTTTAAAAAACAAAGTAAGAAGAGACACAATGTTGTCTTTACAAATCCATGGCTGTTCCAGTCTTGATGTTTTTTTGTTATTTCCCTTGCACAGTAACCCTGAGGAGGCGGAAATTTATTGAATTAATCGGGTACATTTCTTGATGTACAGTAGTGAATATTGAGCATTGAACAGAGCAGAGAAACGGCGAACTGAAATTCAAAAATGAGCTTTCCGAGAACAGCTCGGGTGCAGTCCTCTTGGAAGGTCGTCGCCCTCCCCCACCCGGGCGGGTGGCGGCGGAGGCGATCACAAAGCCCAGCACCGTCGCAAGCCGCGTCTGATGTTTAAGCTGTACGGCGGACGGACCGCCGTGAAGCTTCACAGATGTTGCGTTGGAGAAGGGCCTGCGTGTTACAATGGCAAGTGCCAAGTGCACCCTTCGGGTGGGTGGCCCATTAGGCGCGCGGGCCCTAAGCACTCCCGCGTGGATCCCTCAGTGGCCGGACAGACAGAATGACAGCAGATCTCGTAAACTTGTTTCAACTCACTTTACCTACACGCGCATAACGAATTTTAGTTCAGTCGCTCTCTGAGTTTTGAGGTGCTCTGTGTCTGCGTGTGAAGTTACACGATCTATTAAGTTTTATTTAACGTTTTGACGTAATGTCTTTGGACTCAATTCAGCGAGGACGTCCACCACAAGTGGAATATGCATTATACAAACATGTTTATTAAAATACAAGGAATTCGTGTTCAAGATGATAAAGTAATTTCGAAAATAATCCTACTTGGAATGAAGTTGCCGGAGAACTAAATCATAAAGTTAAACCGAATTCCTTGTATACTTATGCATGCAAGTTATTCAACAAAAAATCGACCGCAAAAAATGATGATGGTGATGGTCAGGATCGTAATTGTGGTCGTGATCATGACCATGATGATTACACCGACGCTTCTGATAGTGATACGTCCGTTTCTTCGGCAGAAGAGCTATCAAAGGAATATATAAATTTAATATCGGCATTGGCAGAGACGAATTTGACGCGCTAACATACATCAAAAAGGGTAAAGGAAATGGCAAAAGAAGTCGGATATGGCGAAGATTCCTGCCGGGAAAATGGGAGCCCTTTATTTCAAGAAAATTATGTGACGCATCACACTTGAAATGTGGTTTTTTGTATCAAAAACACTACATTTCCATTGATGGAATATCCGGATCTGTGAAAGGTACATATTTTTTATTAATCATTAGCTTCATTTAATTGAATTATCAGAAAATTCTAAACAATTTGTCCTAAATCCTAATCTTAAGTGATTGATTTTTAAAGTTGTTTACTTAAGCCTTAAGTCAATATAATGCCTCTATAAATCAAATAGGCGTACATTTAGAAAATGTAAGAAAACCAAGTAAAGACGCGTCCGGACTCGATAAAATGTTTTAACAATAAAAGCACAAATATTCTTACATTTTTTATAATAAAATGTAATGTATAAAAAAGTCTTTATTTCGCAATACGTTTTCCATATAGTTTTCCATCAGGATAAATAAATAACTGGACGTATTTTCATCTAAAAATAAAAATAACAACCTTTTTTGAAGATACTGAATATATATTTTAAAATTAGTAACGAAAAACAGAATAACAATCATTCAAGTTCCAGTTTAAGTGAAAATTGTAAGTAATAAGTACAAAAATATAAATTAGATAGGAGAATTTTGGTCAGTTCAAAACATCTTTTAATAAGCACATATCTTATTGTAAAAACATATAACAGTATTTTTAAAGTGTTTTTAAACCAATTCAGAATTTGTTACGGAAAAAGTGAACAGTGTATAAGAGAGAGGCAAGTGGCCCTGAGCCGACTAAAGTAAAAATAGACGTTATTATTTTGAACGTATAAAAAATGAAAGCCAATCTTTCTCGTTTGATAATTTCAATATTTTATCTACTATTATAATTGAGAGATATTATAATCGAAAATTTGGAAAATATACAAAATTGCGATTTTTAGCAGAGTGTGTTTTTTAAATGGTATGCTACTTATCATTGATATTTTATGTAGAGTAACTACCCTTACATGTGTAAACGCACATAAATTATTAGAAGAAAATTAAGGTTGTAATTGCGTAAATAAGAACGTTAAAAAGATTATATATAAGTGAAATATAATTGAAAATTTGGAAAGCAAGGAATTCAGCAGGGCGTAATTTGTAAGTGGGACGCTATTTATCTTTGATATTTACATAAAGTAATTACAATTCCAGGTGCGTGGTTCACGGGCGTTACACGTGGTTCACATGTGTCTTAGGCTTTACTATTTGATATTATATAAATTAATAAAAAATTAAGAATAATATTAATAATAATTTTGGTATTGCTATTATATATATTTTAAAAAAATAATTAGTTTGTTTTCGAGAATATTTGAATGTAATTATTTTTTTATACAAGGTGTAATGTTTGTACATAGTTTAATATGCAATTAATGTGACAAAGTTTGTATTAACAATGTGACAATGTTTGTAATACCGTGTAGGGAACTTATCCAGCCCTGAGGATGGAGTAATAAAAACTCCGAAACGTCGGCTAACTGATAAACCTCATTATTTTGACCAAAATCTG
Organism: Acheta domesticus; assembly: GCA_031308135.1. Taxonomy (NCBI): domain Eukaryota; kingdom Metazoa; phylum Arthropoda; class Insecta; order Orthoptera; family Gryllidae; genus Acheta; species Acheta domesticus. The sequence goes on along the minus strand of JAHLJT010000631.1, from coordinate 177,977,152 downwards.
TGAACCACGCAAATGGAATCGTCTACAGATGGTCATGAAATACATCAGAGTAATTACAATGTTATCTGTAAAAAAAACAGAAAATAAGGTTGTAACTTCATTCGTTGAAAAAAAGGAAAAATAGTGATTGTTCTTTTTTACTTTCTTTCTCTCTTTCTCTTTCTGTCACTTTCTCTCGCTCTCTATTTCTCTCTCACTATCTCTTTCTCTTCCTCTCTCTTTCTCTGTCTTTCTCTCTCATTCTCTTTCTCTTCGTCTCCCTTTCCCTCTCTTTCTCTCTCATTCTCTTTCTCTTCGTCTCCCTTTCCCTCTCATTCTCTCTCCTTGTCTTCCCCTCTCTTTCTGTCACTCTTTCTCGCTCATTCTCTTTCTCTTCCTCTCTCTTTCTCGCTCATTCTTTTTTTTCTCCCTTTCTCTTTCGGTCTCTTTCTCTCTCCTTCTCATTCTGTCTCTTTCTTTTTCTTTTTTCTGTATCTCTTTTTCTTCTTATCTCTCTTTCTCTCTCTTTCTTTCTTTCTTTGGTAATGTTCTCTAATTAGGCTATTGTAGAGTAATTATATTATTAATTAGTTTATTTTTAAATATCCCAATCTGAAATTTTGCACATTGAAGTTAATGAAATTGAAAATATTATTTTATTTTGAAAATGAAATTTTATTTTTGCAATATTTGTAAAATTGCAGTTTTTAAAATTAAGATTTAATGAATGATGGATATGTAAGTTAAATCCAAGTATAAATAGTCTGTAATAACAATGTTTGAGCTTTAATTTGAGACTCATTTCTGTTCTATACGACCAATGTAACAGTAGAAACAAGAAGTTTTATTTGTTAGTGTGTGCTCTTTTTCGGAAAGTTTCGTGCAGCATAAAGACCAAATAATGAAGTCAAATTCGAGCAAAACCATTTGAGCCTCATAGTGACCCTCAGAACACATTCAAGAAATTTCAATTTCAAACACCTAAGGTCCAAACGGTATTCGATTGACGTTGAATGACTCGTTTTTCGTATCTTTTAAACTCACCTGATGCTTTTGTTTTTTATAGGAAATGCAATTGTGGAATCGCCTGAATATCACCATTGATGGTAACAATTCTACAGTCACGCTTCATTGCAAAGTGGAAATTGGCAATGGAAAGAAATGTAGCAAGCGTTGGTTAAGACAGCCAATTAGAAATGAAATTGGAAAACTTTTAACAACCAAATCTGTGGATGTTTTCAGAGCTGAAAAAGCAAATGAAATGATGCAATTTGGGGATGACGAACCACCAATACTCATTCTGCCCGAACCTTACATAGAGCTAAACATGATTTCGTAAAATCGACGTATGTTCATTCTGATGCATTTACTGCCGTACACAATCTCACATATTCCAAATACATCAATGAAGTTCAGTCTTTTTTTGCAGTACCGTTCACTATCCACTATTGTACTAATGAACAAATACACACCTATCAAAAGTATTGCTCGCAACAAACAAGTTGCATCACCATTGATGCAACCGGCAGTATATGTCAAAAAGTAAAAAAAAAACCTTACAGGAATGTGTCTAATCACATTTTTCTGTACTTAATTGTTGTAAATTTTGGAGGTGAACAATTTAGCGTGGCTCAGATGTTAACCGAATCTCAAAATACAGATTCAATTAAAATGTGGTTACTGAGCTGGATACGACGGGAGCACCACACCCTAAAGAAGTGGTAGTAGATTTTTTCCCGGGCAATATTGAACGCCCTTGTTCATATTTTGCATACTGCAAGGATGTAGAATCCTATGCAGAAAATTGCTATAGTGGAAAATTTACCCCCGTGCTATATAAGAATTGATGTGGCACATTCATCAACCATTTATGTCGATTTTTTAAGTCATTCAAACCTACAAAAAATAAGAAGATTTTTATCTTGCTGCAATCGGGACAGTTAATAATGTGCAGAAATCGAGAGCATGCCTATAACATTTTGAGCTCAATTTTTTACTTTATGCTGCTCAGAACATGATGGCTTTTTCCCCAGTGGGGAAATTACTCTTTGTGAAAAGGAGAAGAGAAATCTTCAGTCACTTATTACAGGTTAGTACATGCAATATCCTTAGTGATGTTTGTGTGTCAACTTCAATGTCAATTTCAAATAATTGGAAATAAATATGTATATTAGTGGAGTAATATCAACTCGATCGCGTGTATATATTACTAAATAATTTCCATGTTCTTTAATTTAAAACTTCATGCACAACGAAAACGCATGAAATTACTCTATTTTTCATTGAAATATATGTCCGACTGAAATAGTTACAGCAGCAAGCCGAGTATCAAATTCATTTTCTCATTAAAAGGTCACAGCCACACACAACCCTTTTACAAAGGCAATTTAAAAAATTACTCATTCAACTACACATTAAAAAATCTTTATTGTAGTTCAAGGAATCTCCTAAAAAGCACAAATAGACTACTAAGCAATATAGCCTTTATTTTTATGAAAAAAAGTCTCCAAAGCTCGAAGTGCCCCCCGGGCCAATAAATATTATTCAGTCTCTTCAAAAATGTTTATCCTTAATTCTTTTCATTTTAAATATAATGAAGAGGGCAACTTAAAACATTGAACTTTATTGAAATAAGAACCACCTAACTAAACGCTCTTATCTCGTACAAAAAGTCATAAAAATATAAATACTTCGATACAGGTATAAATTTTGAGGTATCTACGTCTTCTTCTAATGTCCGGTAAATTCATTTTCCGAAACATATAACTCCTTTCTAAGTTATTTAATGGTCATAATCGGATTCGGGACCATTCGGAAAGTAAATTGTTTCAAAACAGGTTTTTGGAAACCGGAACATCTCCATTGAAAAACGAATTGAAATCTTCAATTTTTACACTAATAATTTGGAACGGTCCGGGACGGTTTTTCAAAGGTGGCAACGTTTGAGAATTCAGTCGACTGACAATATTTTTCGACTATTCGAACGTAACATTATTGATAGAACATTGAATGAAGAACATTTCATTGCAAATTTCAGTCTAATGTTAATTAGTACATTTCGTCAAAAATTTTAAACTTTACGTTCTATGACTTATCGGCTTATAATTTATAAGATTTATTAGGTACTTTGATTCGTCAAATAATCATAAGTAGAGACCGGATTTTTTATGTAATTACATATTTTTTGTATTTCTACTTACCGTTCTCAAAATTGTAATCTCGGCGAATCACAGCTCTCCTAACACAATATCGAATTTTTTCGTAACATATTTTTGCATATTAGTACTATATTACATATTTTTGCTGTTTTTACAATATATTTTCTAATTTTATCAATTTTTCTTCAATTTAAATCCATATTTTTTGTGAAGATATGTATTTTGTTAATCAGCATTTTCCTATATTATTGGGGAAATCTAGATGTCTAAAATATCATTGACACTTTGTGATCTGTAACCTTAATTTCCGAGAAAAAATTGCGATCGCCAACATGTAACACTTCGATGAAGATGCTACAGTGTATGTTTGCTGGTCTCACCAGTTTGCTTCTATTGCGATTAGTCCGGCTGATAAACTAGGGTCCTGGATTACAATAGATGCTTTTACTACTTACGAGAAAATTACAAGATGTAAAGTGAGCAGTTTTTCTAAATGTAATTTCATGCTAAGTAATGGTTTTTTTAATTAGAGAATTTTAAAATTACATATTTTTTCGGATTTTACATATTTATTACATATTCTTACTGTTTTCACTACATATTTATGTACATATTTGACGTTTAATACTACATATTTTTTCAGTCTCTAATCATAAGTAGAATATCACATTCTACTATATCTACACTAAACAATTCATGTATTTTCTACTGATTTAAATATCTTCATGTTAAATCTAAATTATACACGTACGGGTTTAATGTACAATGTACAAAG